>JANHAO010025599.1:0-11307 GCA_026873985.1 Saraca asoca
AAGTTTTTGTGGGAAACTTGGCAAAAACTTGACAAAATTGATTCCTGGGAATCCTAGTTTCCTAGGAATGTTTTTTTAGAAAAAGGCTACCAAACATAGGAAACTTTATTTCCCAACTTAAGATTCCTGGGAAACTAAAAAGTTTCCTCCTACCAAACACCCCCTAAACGTCACTTTACAACTCTGTTTTGATATCCGTTAGCATGATATATTGGGGAATTGCATTTTAAACATCCCATATTGTCAAAATTGAAAATTTGATCCCTGATTTTTTTTATGACGTTATATATATTATTGATAAGTTGTTATTATATATAATTAAATAATTATTATGACATAATTATAAATATACATCACATTAAAAAAATTTCATTGTCACTAATCTCTCTCTCTCTCTCTCACATACACACACATACATATATATATATATATATATATCTCAATAACAAGATTAAGATAATTAACTTGATCACACAAATTAAATTACATATTTTAGTGGTTTAAGGACTTTACTCTGTTAATTACATTCTCACCACAAATAAGACTAGAGTTAACTACTTCATTTAATTGTATAATTTAAATAGTAGATTTTAGTGTACCAAGGAATTTTATGCTCATTAATTACATATACATTACTAATGAGACAAAAAAATTGAACAATTCACTTAATCACATAAATATAATTGCATATCTTAATGATTAAGAATATAATATTCTCACTAATTACATACAATTAAGAGTAAATCATTAAATTGATATTTGAAAAATTAAGAAGATATCAAATTAGTATTAAAAAATATTTTAACATTAATTTAATATCAATTTTATGTCAATAATTAACATTAGTTGCAATTGTTATGTGAATTACATGTCTCTCCTTCAACAATCCTACTCAAGGAAATAATTATAGAAAAAGGCCAAACCTTTTTTTTATCCTGATGATTTCCGGATACTGAAAAAGAACAGAGACTTCTCTCCAAAAATTGCATGGGGAATGTTAGATGCTTCAATTTGGGTAGCTTCGCAATGGGAATCTCCACAATTAATCAGAGTTCAAGTAACTCTCTTAGGAAGAAAACGTCATCTAACAATAAACAGGATACATTGTATAATTAAACAATAATTGTGGGTCATTATATAATTTCTACAAAAAAAAGTCAGAACTGACACCTGTACAGTTGCCAAACTTTGATTTCTCAATGTACTCAGAATTTCGAAATCCGATTTAGTGAAAGACTTAGTAACACATACCTAATTTATAAATTTGTACACATTCATCACATCTATTTTATATCTCTGTTACTAATGTTACATAGATTTTTGACAAAATTTACGTTTTTGTCTTTAAAACTTGTAGGCTTAAGCGCTTTAATCTTTTAAATATTTTAACTGTCACTATTAATCCTTGAATTTTCATTTCCATTGAAAGAATTAAATCATTCATCCTCCAAGTTTCGCTAATCATAACTAAAAACACATTATTGAAAAATATTATTACCCCTTTTCCACGTCATTCCAACAAAGATGAGACTTTATATGGAGAAAATCTAAAGCTTTGTTTCATCAATAATGGTATTTTGATGGCAAAAGTTAAATCTTGATGTGATGCTCACATGCCTTCTTACGACAGAAAACCTTTTGAAGCTTGTAAAATGTGAGAAATATCAGCATATGGTGGCATATTCAGTCGATGTAACCTGGTGTTAGCAGTGCAGGAGTTTCTCTTCCAAAACAAAAATGCCATTAAATTAATCCATTTGAGGAGATGACGCATCAAAATTTATTCTATTGATTTTTAATAAATGAAAGCAATTACAATTTTGATAGTTCAATTTTCTTTAACCTACTTTTAGCAAAAAAGATACTGTTCTTAGCAAGTCACTGACTTTTTACTTTTCATAAAAAATTTAACAAATGAGAAGTATAACGTGTCAATTTAACCTCTTTTTGTATAGACATGTGATAATTTAAGAATGGAGAGTACAATTTTTCTAATGAATAGAAAATTAATAATAACACTAGGAATATTTGAGAGATCAAAACACTAGTGCCTCCAAATACTAAAGGCTAAGAAGTTAATTTTGTCTACATTTTTATACAACTTTGGGCCCAAACTAATCACCCAACAATTTTGCTCTCTAGACCTATCATGTGAAAATAGTTTGTTTTTATCATTATTAAAGGAATATTGTTCCTTTCTTTTTTTTTGAAATTGAAGGTGTTAATTTAATAGATAAATTGACACAACTCTTTAAGTTAGAATATATAGTATTTTTTTAACAAATTTAAATTTGATGTAAAACATTTTATATTATTAGTGAATAAAAAAATGGCACATAATTAAATAATTAAGAGTGATTAAGAATTTTTATCAACTGTAAACATATTTTATTAATTTTTTAATGATATAGTAATACATGAGTAGATGTCAATATAAAATTCATCCACACTAAACATAAATCAAATTTAGTATTTTTATAAAGGTCTAAAATTTTAATATAAGAAGACTATCTATCTGTGTTTCTCCTAAATTGGCACTCTAAACTTTTTTATTAAAAAAGTGAGGGAATGCATATATTAGGAGATTTATATTTGGCAATGCCCAAAAAGAAGAACTGCTGTTGGCTAAAAGAAATTGCTAATACATTACATTTATGCTTCTTCATTTAGTTACATAATTAAAGTAAAGATACTTAAGACATAAAAAGTCTATTTTTGCATGCTTCTTCATTTTGTTCAATAAAATAAGAATTGATGCTCAGTATGCCTTATTTAATTATATTTATATAGTAAGATGCCTAATATTATTTTCCCTTAATGCCATCCATTTTATTACTAAAACTTACTTTTAGTATTATAAAATAATAAATCTTTCTTTTTTATGTTAAAAAAGTTGCATGTTTCCTTATTAAGTTACATAATTAAGGCAAAGATATTAAAAAAAAATAAAATGGCTGTTGTCCCAGATGATTTATCAAAAAGTAAGAATTATATAGATTAAATTACTCAATTATTCAATAAAGTAAGATCATTAATGCTCATAAATATTATACCTTATTTTATTTTTTAAAAGGAACATAATATTATTTTGTCTTTGAATGTGACTCATTTTATTACTAAAACTTCCTTTGATGCATGTAATTAAAAATATTTCTTTCTATTTTTTTTAACATGCACATTTATGTTTCATAATTACATGCTTTCTTATTAAACTACATAATTAGGGTAAATAAATCAAGAAAATGAAATGGTTATTTTACAACTATTTTTAATACCATAGCTTATTTAATGTAAAAGCTTATATGAAATAATTTAATCTCTTATTCCATAAAGTAACAATCAATGCTCATAAATAGTATACCTTAGAACACTTTGTTTTAGAAAGGAACATGCCTAATATTTTCTTTTATCTTTCACTTTGATTCATTTTATTACAATATCTTCTTTAACGTAAGTTTAGAAATCTTTCTTTGCATTTCAATGACATGCACATATATGTTTCATAAATTATATGCTTTTATTAAGTTGCATAACTAAGGTAAGGACATAAGAAATTGAATTCTACTTTCACATTTATCACAAAATTTCTCTTTCTTATAATTAAAAATATTTCTTTTTATTCTAACATGTCCATATGATACATAAATTGCATGCTTCCCTTCTTAAGCTACTTAATTGAGGTAAAGAAATTAAGAAAATGAAATAGTTATTCTACAACTATTTTTTATTAATACCATAATGTAACACCTGAAAACATAGGAAAATAAAAAAGAAAATTTAAAATAAAAATTTAAAATTGAAAAGGACTAAACTGAAAATTTCGTCAGGGACTAATGTGAAAAGCCTTGATTTGGGGTGGGGCAGATTTCGAATTAAGGTGAAAAGTTAGGGTCAAAGTGAAAAATTGGTGGGAGAAACCGGCTTAGCCGGTGGCCAGTCTCCTGGGGGCTGATTTTTTTTTTTCTAAAATTTCTGGAATCCTCTAACGAACTCCCCACGGCTTTTTATTTCTTATTCTCTCCCATTTGGGCTGGCAGCTTCTCCGGGGACGACTTTTAGAGTTTTGCGTCATGCCGGCGTCCACTCGGTGGTTCACGATAGCAAACTCGACCAACGAAGCCCGACCTTCCTTGCACCATGTCCGGGCGATTTGTCCTGCTTCGGTCCACTAGTCTTCGAGGTTTTATCGTTGTCGGTGTGCTGCTATGGTTCGACCATGGCAAGTCTGGCGTTGTGCGAGCTTCTCATCTCCGACGGCCACTTCCTTCCTTCTCTCCAGCGTACTCTTGGTTGGGTAAGGCTGTAGTGGCGTGTAGCCCTTTATGTTTTTTATGTAGACCATGTGGCCAAATGTCTGAAAAATAAAGGAAATTCTGTCGAAATTTTGGTAGAAAATTACATGTATTTGTTTGTTAAAGAAATTTATATGCATTGATGTTATGGTTGCATTTGCATGGTAAGACTTGTAGGAGGTTTCCTGAGAGAAATGAGTTCCTGATGGTGATCTTCTATGCCGGTCACGTGCCTACGATTGGGTCGTGGCACATAACTTATTTAATGCAAATACAAAACATGACTTTTTACCATTTACATTAGATGAAGTGGTTTCGAAAAGCAAACTTTGATATTAATTTTTTATTATTTGTTTATAAAAAAGAAAAATAGTAATCAAGCATTATATATTTAGTCAAATTATATATAAATTAGTTTTATGCTTGTAATGTTATAAGTTTCACTAAATTCTTTAAAGAATTTATTAATGATAAAATTTAAATTTGATTAATAGAAAATCATAAAGTTTAAACAATTTGTGTGGTCAAATTATTTTGATTCTTCCACACACACAAAAAAAAAAAAAGCTTAAAATCATAACGCGGAATTACATGGCATTTATCTTTTTAAAAAAAATGACTTGCAATAGAGAATGATATAAAAAGGTTGCCATTTGATCGGCACAAAGTTTTGGAGCATCTATTCAGTGTTCATGGTCGTGCTCACAGCATTGGCGCATCAAATAATAATAGTACTCATTTTATGATTCAATCCATGCTAATTATTATAAATTTTGTATGTGTCTATTTTTTAAGAAACAAAATTTTAATAAAAAGTATTAATGTTTCATATTTTTTATAAAAAAATAATATTGATTATGACAAATTCTTTTTTTTATTTTTATCACATGTTAATCTTAAGATTATAAAAATTGATAAATATAATATCTATGATAATTAGTATGGATTCAAATTCATAAGATCATCACTTACAGTGATCTAATTTATTATCTTTTATCATGTTAAAGGTAGATTTAGATAGTCATTACTCATTAATTAATTTTTCAAAACAAATTGCAAAGATTTTGACACTTACGGATTTCATATAGATGATTCATTTATAGTAAATCATTTATCTCTTACTAATCAGGTAAAAATTTCACTAATCCTATCATATCTTGTTGACTACGATAGTTAATGAGAAATTTGACTTCATTTCTCACCTCAGGGTTACGATCTGTTTCTCGAGAAAACGATTCTATCATATCTCTCGAAGAATAAAATCTAAGCAATGGAGAATACCAGCGATAAAGCTATTGAAGTGCAGAAACATGATGTATCTAAAGAGATGTTGAATCAGCAAACAGATCAGATTCTGGCAACTCTGCTCAATCTCTGCGAACAACAAGGGAAGCTCAAAGGCTTGAAACTATTCTGCAATTCATTATGTGGGGACCTCACTTCTCTTTGCAACTTCATACTTTCCGGCATTTAAATTTCTTCTCTTCCCTCCATAATTTGTGTTATGCACTTTTCTTTAGTTGTCAATTTTAATCATTCAATAAATCATTGGGTGTAGATTAGTGATAAATAAGTTTGATATAATTTGCCAGAGATTTTAGATTTAAATTTTCATATCATCATTATATTAAAATATAAAAATTTTTGTTTAATGTATATATATTAAAATGATTGATGTCAAAAAGAAAACAAATATCCTAATATTGATATCTAATAAATTGATTTTAGGCTTAGAGTTGATAATTTCAGATCTTTTAGTGCTTGATAATGTTATTCCGATGAAAAAGATTAGAAATGAGTTGAGATGATTGTTAAATTATCATCCCCTTGGTGGCTATGGTATTCATGAATATTCTTCAAAATTATAATTGAAATCCATTTCTATTGTTTTTCATACAAAGTTTGGAGGGTCCAACCTAATGATTGCGATAATATATTCTTTTTTTTTTTTGACAATTGTCTTTAGATTATTTTGTGATAATCTAACAAGATTTTTTTTTTCTTCGAGTGATCTCAGGTGAAATCAAACTCAAATTAATAAGTTTTTTTATTTATTATTTTTGCTTTAAATATCTTCAATTAAGACTCATAATAATTTATTAGAATTTTATATTAACATATGTTGATGGTAGTTTTCAATTAAGCTAAAATTCAACCAATTTGAGAGGTTCTTTTGGGACTCAAGCTGGTTTCTGATTTAGCAAACCAAGATGAAGAGGAAGAGCAGAAGAAGAATAGCAACCAAGCAAAGAGATTTTTAATGTGGTTCGGCCAAAATCAGGTTGCACCGATCCCTACGTTCACGATAACATTTTATTAATTTAGAGAAATTTTAGTAGAGTCACAGTACATGGATTCAATCTCTCCTTACAGTAGTCTCCCTCCTCTGATTTATAGAGGATGAGGAGGTTACAATTGTAATTACATAATTTGTATTTCTGTGATATCAAAATAAATGTATAAGACAGTCCAAACTACTGTAAAATGACTTTTATAGGTTGCTGGCTAACTTCTGAAGCTTGCTTTCTACGGATAGGCCCTACGCGTTGCTTCTTGTATATTGGTCTCACAAACTAAGTCTGAGAGGGTCGCTGTTTCATGGTTTCCCTCAACAAGTCCTTAGTTGGGTGAGGTGCGATGTTCACGAATTGGGACTGTGGAGTCACTACTAGCCTTCGGTCAGTGAGGACAAACTTCGTGAGCTTGCTTTTGGTAATGCGAGCTCGCATATAACGAGCTGTCGACTATGCAAGCCGGGACTTATCTTTTAGAGAGTTGGGACTTCTGTCTCACTCTGCACTCATGTGGTTAGTGATCTGGCGAGCTTGGCTTTTTTCTCACATAGTCTAATTTGCCACTGGGCCTTCATTAGCTCATTTCGCAAAATTGAAAATTACCTATAACATCAAGCCCCCCAACTCTCAGCTCGTTTAACGGGCTGGGAGTTGAACAATTTCATTAGCAAAGGGCCTTCTTTATGGATTACTGTGCAATCAAAGTTTTCAATTAGCCTATCATTTCATCTGATCCAAGCCATACCTCATGCCATATGTGTTCTTCTACCATGGATGAGTCTGCCTCATTTTCTTCCAAAGCATTTAATAAAAGTGGTTGGGACACTTTCCTGGACTCTTTAGTGAGACTAGGCTGATCTATTTAAAGCATGGGAAGTTCTTCTTCCTTCAGCCATTGAGTGAACTGATGGTTACCTTAGACAAGCCCCCATGTTTTTAGTAATTTGGCTTCTGATGAAGCACCTTGATGTGTGTATGGTCTACTGCACGAGATTACGAGGCGGGAATGGCCTGCTGCACGTGGCTCACGTGAATAATTTCTCTTGTTGGCTATTGGGAAGTCTTGTATGGATCTTGGATTATTTCCTCATAATTTTGCCTTAGGGCTCGGCTTTGCCAGCTAGTCTCCTCTGCTTCTCAATCCCAGTAGAAGGAGTGAGTCAAGAAAGGAGCTGTTAGCTGTGGAAGGACACTGAGAAGCTCTCATATTGACTGATCCTCTTTCTGATCGAAGCTTATCTTTCAGAATCCAGCCTTCTTCGTAGGTTTATTGACTTGTATTTTGACTCTTCTAGTGTAAATTTACCTCATTGAGGCTTTTAATGAATGAAATTTTCTTCATTATTTTTGCATGTTGTATTGTGTTTGAATATTCTACACAACATAAATGATAGTATGAATTTCTGTAAATCAAAGTAAAATGAGATACTTGAAAAACCAATCGATCATGCTTCTTGGTGAGTAATGAGTTGGGCATCGAAGTGCCTTAATTGTTAATGAATAGTTCATAAGTAGGTCACATGAGAGTTGTGCCTAGTGAGAATTCGCATGCGAGCTGTGAGCATTTGATCGCATAAGAGCTACGAATTAATATGTTACGAACACATGGTACCTAAACAAGTTAGTCATGTGAGTGGGGTGGCGTGCATATGATGCCTGAGGAAGTTGGTTGTATGTGTGATGAGGTCGCATGCATATGGTGCCTGAGAAAGTTGGTCATGTGCATAATAAAATAACGTGCATATAGTGCCTAAGAAAGTTAGTCATATGCACGAGTTAAAGATTACATGCATACGGTGCCTAAGAAGTTGCATGCATGACGAGGTCATGTGCACATGGTGCCTGAGAAAGTTAATCATGTACATGATGAGGTAGCGTGCATATAGTGCCTAAGAAAGTTGATTATATGCACGAGCTGAAGATCGTATGCATATGATGCCTAAGAAAGTTGGTTGTATGCATGACGAGATCACATGCACATTGTGCTTGAGAAAGTTGGTCATGTGCATAACGAGGTAGTGTGCTTATAGTGCATAACGAGGTAGTGTGCTTATAGTGCCTAAGAAAGTTAGTCATATGCATGCTAGATCATATTAGGATGGTGCCAAGAAGTAGGTCATTCTAATGCGATAGCAATTTAATCCAAAACCTACAAGGATATAGTCACAAGTTGAAACGAGGGAGCTCGCATCTCGGGGGCTAGCTTCCATACTGACATTGTGTTAAGAATTTATTCAAAACACTATTCATGCATAAAAATTTAAGCTGTTTCTACATGCATCATTACAAGATTAGAATATAGTTCTCACTTTAGCTAATCGCCCTTGCTTAGGATCCCACTGAGGCTGAGAGGGCTATTGTCCCATGAGCCGTAGCACGTATTCTTTTAGATTGCCCCTCTTGATCAAATCTTCAATTGTATCTTTTAGGGCCCGGCAATCCAAAGTATTGTGCCCTACTTCATTATGGTAAGCGCAAAATTTATTTGTGTTTCTATTTCCACAAGAGTCCTCAATGGATGGGGAGTCCTAAAGTCTTCTTTACCCTTTTCTATTGTAAATATCCTATCCGGAGTGTCCGATAGGATATTGTAATGATCATGATGACTGGGAAGCTGAGGTGGCTTGACTCTTGCTTTCTTCTCGAGCTAGCTATTGGGGTTGATTTTCTGATCCTCATTGTTTCTCTTCTTACTCTGCTCGGAGCTACTTGCCTTGTCCCTTTGATTCTCTGAACCAAAGGTCTTTTTCCACCTGATTTATTTGGTAGCTTGATCGTAAAATTCACCCATATCCGTCACTAGGTATTTGTATATATTTTTATATAGTTTGCCATCTTTACAAGGCCTTGTTGAGATCGCTGTCAGAATGCTCTTGTCAGATGGGCTCTCCACATTGTTAACCTCACACCTAAATCGGGAGATATAAGCTTTCAATGACTCATGCTAGTGCTGAAAGATAGTAGTGAGATGACAGGGGGCACAAGCTGCCTCTTTAGCACCATGTATTAGTTGAAAAAATTTTCCTGACATTTTTTCCAATTGTTGATACTACGAGTTGGGAGGCTCCTAAATCATGTTTGAGGTGTGTCTCCTAATATGGCCGGGAAGATATGACATTTAATCAAGGGGTTACTTGTTCGAAGATCCATCTGGATGCTGAACATATCCAGGTGGTTGCACAGGTTACTATCCCCATTATACAACGGGATATAAGGGATTTTGAGTTTACGAGGGAGGGGCTTTGTCTTAATTTCCTTGAAGAAGGGAGTCTGTTCCCCTGAGCGACTTTAATCATCTCGAGCTTGAGGGTATGCCTCTAACTGCTTCCCCTTCTGAAGCAATTCTTCTACCAATGAAGTTAATGCCTTAGATCGCTGGCTAGAGGTCCGATGGCTCTTCCTATCTTCTCGATTGCAGGAATGGCGACTTGAAGTGTGCTTTTAATTAGCTCTGTTCAAACTTGTAGTTTGCTGTTGCTGGTGAACGTTCCCTGACGTAGCGACTTCGGCCTGCCTTTGCAAAACCTAAGCTTATGCTTGGCTTGTGCTAACACTTGTGATGCCTCAACCATTTTTCTTACTAAACCTTCTAGTGCTTCCTAGCATTGGTGTCATGTTTGCATTTTGTCAATCTCAAGAACAACAATGGCAGGTTGGTAGCGAGCCAGGGGGAGTGAACTGTTGGCGACCCTAGTAGTGGAAGAACTTGCCATATGACCTTCAAGCTGATTGTTGACAGCATCTGACTTCTTGATGGCTTTCCCCCTAGCCATTACAGCTAAACAAAGAATGAACCAGAATACAGAAAATCAATCAGAACTCAGATGAGTCCTTACAGATGGCACCAAAATATTGACAGTGATTTTTGGTTTAGTCAAAACCTAGCTAACCTGAGAGGTTCTTCTGAGACTCAAGCTGGTTTCTGATTGAGCAAACCAAGATGAGAAGGAAGAGCAGAGGAAGAATAACAACCAGACAGAGAGATTTTTAATGTGGTTCGGCTAAAATTGGGTGACACCGGTCCCTATGTCCACGATAGTGTTTTATTAGTTTAGAGAAATTTTAATAGAGTTATCGTACACAAATTCAATCTCTCTTTATAATGGTCTCCCTTCTTTTATTTATAGAGGATAGGGAGGTTACAATTATAATTATATAATTTGTATTTCTATTACATCAAAATAAATATACAAGACAACTTAGACTACTGTAAAATAGCTTTTACGGGCTGCTGATTGACTTTTGAAGCTTGCTTGTTGTGGGTGGGCCCTACACGTTACTTCTTACAGACTGGTCCCATAAACTAAGTCTGAGAGGGTCGTTGTTTCATGATTTCCCTTAACAAGCCCTTAGTTGGGCGAGATGCGATGTTTACGAATTGGAATTGTGGGGTAATTGCTGACCTTTGGTCAGCGATGACGAACTTTACGAGCTCGCCTTTGATAATGTGAGCTCGCATATAGCGAGCTGTTGGCTATACAAGTCGGGACTTATCCTTAGTGAGCTGGGACTCCTGTTTCGCTTTGCACTCGTGTGATTAGCGATCTGACGAACTTGATTCTTTTCTCACATAGTCTGATCTACCGTTGGACCTTTGCCAGCTTATTTTACAGAATCAGAAATTACCCATAACAACATATGAGTAACAACTCTAACTATAATTACAATAACATTAATTTTTAAATTTGAGATAATCTATTTTTTATATTCAATTATTTTAT
>JANHAO010025600.1:0-11313 GCA_026873985.1 Saraca asoca
TAGAGGAAAGAGGAGTTACATGCATTAATTACAAGTTACAATTGTGTTACATCAAGAAATAAATGAAAAAGACAATAAAAGGCTACAATCCGACTGTCATAGGATATAAGCTACGGGATAGGCCCTTCTTATCGACTGTGGACTTGCGTTCATGAGTGTCTTCCACTTGGTGCGGTCTTATCGTGCGGGGTGTTTGTCATCCCGAGCTAGGATTCCTAGCCCGAGTTCGTTATGGGAATTGTTGTGGACTTGCGTTCGTGAGCGTCTTCTGCTTGGTGCGGTCTTACCGTGCGGGGTGTTCATCATCCCGAGCTGGGATTCCTAGCAAGGGTTGTTATGGGAATTGCTGTAGCAAGCTCGGTGCTGCTGTAGCGAGCTCAAGCAGAATGATTAACTTTCTAACGAGTTGGTCTTCATGATCACCTTGCTGTCTGGTAGCGAGCAAGGTAAAGTTCGCTGGGCACTCTCAGCGAGCTAGACGATCTGGCCTCTGGAGGGTTCGGATCTGTTGCATTCTTTTGAGGCCGTTTTTCACCTATAACAAATTATAAATTTAAATCTCTTCACCGTGAATATAAAAATAAAAATTAAGAAATGGTTAGTGAGGAAAGCTTATATTGATAATCAATCCATGCGAGGAATTAGGGAAAGCTTTGATCATTTCTTTTATAGTTGTTGCAGGGTTTTAACTTTTAATGTCAATTATGGCAAAGGCTACAACATAATTATACGATTAGTAGGTAAAACAAAACAAAAAGGCAAAGGGATTAGCATGCCAGAAAAGGGGTTATCTGGAACGTGTGGGCAACTGAAAGAGACGGCTCTTTTGATCGATCACCGCCACGGCCACTAATAAAGGACAGGACATCCATTGAGAGATTTCGGAATATGTTTCCCATTCAAAATGATGAAATTTCTAAAGACCTCAGCATCTACTATATTATCATGACCCACCAACTATCACCTTTTATTTCCTTTCTGCTAAAATACCTCTAATGTATGTAAACATCAATATTAGCCTGATCATGTTTAACAGCAAACTAACCCTTTTTACACAATTAAGCATCGATTTTGATTAAAAAAAAAATCAAATGTACGTATATAAATGCGTGTTCTTGCCTCAACTATCACATAATAAAATGTCTGATCCATGTACATAAATTCATATCTTATCCTGTACAATCAACTAAGTTAGATATTCCAAGTAAATGTGTGAACTGATTCAATTAGTCAAATTCCGTTTTGTAGGTAATTGTAGTAATTAAGATCGAATACCATATGAATCAAAAGGGAGGCTTGTCAGTTGGGTTTGTTTGGGATTATATTCTAACCACACAAGTACATTTGCAGAAATTAAACTTTTTTCCAAATTGGATTTTTCTAATCTTTGGCTTTATTCTTTTCCATTTGTCTTCTTTCCTATTGTCAGTCTTCTTTTTTTCATTATTTTACTTAATCTATGCTTAAAGCTGATGTGTGGGAAGCTTCGAGGATGCAATAGTAGATTGAGTTATACGTGAGTTTCATGCACTCAGAGAGCGAGTGAAGCTCTGTATGTACATATATAGCTTCTGAGGATACAAACAAAGGCTAGAGTTAAAACACTGATCATGGCATTGTGGTTAATCTGCTTTTCAGTAAACAATGGGCTATCATCTTTCTGCTACAAGGAAACAGAAAACATAATAAAAAATGGTGATTTATTTTATTTATTTATAGTCAAAGCCAATTCAAAGAGCATGGGGGCTTCAGAGTGTTGACGGGAATTTTATTTTGGACTCACCAACTTTCGGTCTCCATTCACATGCGATGCTGCTTTACATTATGGCAGTGCCAGATTGTCTCTCCGTTTTCAATTATCTTTCATAAACCATTGGATGTTTAAAACAGTTCATAGTAAAAGACTAATAAAGAGCAAAGTTGAAAGTTAACAGCAGCTTATTATTGATAAGCGTTTAATCTTTTAATATTAGAAATAAAATTCTATTTCAATTCTTTAGACAACGAAAGAAAGAGCAATGTTAGGAAGGAACAAGAAGCTGCGTCTAATTTCCTGTAGTGTCTTTTTTTTATGTCCTTTCAAAAGATTATATTAGTGGAGTAAGTGAGAAAGATTTGGTTAGTTGATTCAATAGTCGGAAAGAATGTGGGTCATTTCAAATCTTAATAAAACAACATTAGATTTAAGTCCAAATATGCTATGTGAAAAACTTTAGTGATAAGGTGGGAGGATATTATTCTATTCTTTAGTCAAGAGTCAAGACTGTTGAATACTTGAAAACAACTTTCCAAACAGTACATGAATTCAAAGAGATCTTTTTGCTTGTTTTTTTTTGTAATGATCATATCAAGAGGTCATGATTTTGCAGGAGGGAAGATTTTTACACAGATTTTCTTATTTATTGAAGAAACTGTAAAGGTCACAAGTTATTGTATTATAAACGAAAAAAAAATAAAAATAAAATAAAGGACACATCTTTCTTTGTTTAGCAGTTAAATAGTGTTTAAATTAGTTTTTACATATTTTGAAATTTTCCTTCTCGATGAGTTAAGGCTTGCCATTCAAACTTGCCTTAAGAAATCAATAAGAAAATCACTCGTAGCATGATCTTAAGAAATAACTTTCAAATTTTATATTAATCAAATTTACTATGTGTATTTAAGTGCTCTTCAAGCTCACCTCATTTCGATCACTAAAATACTTTGTTAAAGATTTATTTTTATTGCAACATAAACAAATTAGTCAACCTAAACCATCTTACTATGACTCGTTAGATCACGATGAATAAGATCACCGACTAGTCATCGTTATAAAATTTAGTATTTGTGTCAAATTTGATCTATTGTTACTTTCACGTTGTAGAAGAGCACAGCACATGCACAATCAGGATGAAACACATGCGCAGCCATTATTGTTGTTGTTTGTACGTATCGAATTCTAAATCCTATGAACTTGTTTATTTCGTGCACATCAATTAATTTGTGATCACCGATTATGCAGCTGTGTTCATCAACATGACAAATTTCTCGACAAATTAAAACTCTTATGACTAGTTGGGAGTTTGCATATAGAACGGAACACTAACTATGGAGATTCGTTTCCTTGTGGCTGTTATGATTCTAGAGCTTGTACTTGTTTATCTTTTCTTCCACACGCAACTTTTCTGTGTTTTCATTAGATAGCAAGTGTTTGGTGAGCAAGAAAATACCCCAAATTCTGGAATGGATACCAACTACACATGATATGTTGACTATATCATAATCTTGCTGTCGAGCCTGTTTATAGATCATTCCATCGAGACTTTTACTTCCATGCATATTTTTCTCATTTATTCTAGAAGAGTTAAATTTATGTAAAGTTTACAAAATAAAATTGAATGATACAAATTATTAGAGAATATATCTATATGATCATCAATCTTAAAATCATTTGTTATTTTGGTCTAGTTTTTTTCTTTTGTAATAATGAAACAATTCTATTCATAGGAATAAAAAACAGTTGATCTATTCTATATTCCATAAGTAACGAACACAATAACAAAAGTAAGTTGACCCTATTTTATTTTATATTTATATGAGTATTTATACGAGTGAATATAGACATATTTGTTCATCACTAATCACATTAAAATCGAATCATGCAATTATAAAGCTAAAATGTGTTCCATTAGAAATTGATATAACATATGATCTTGCCGTATGGTAGTCATTTATTAGGGAATATAATCGCCAAATGACCAACCCTATGAGAAAAAGATTATTCCTTGGGAATACAGAAAAGTGAAACTTCAATATTTTTAAGCATGCACCGGTTGATTATACCTAATGACTTGAGGACTATAGAAAAGATCGAAGCGATTCCATCATATTTTATAGTACTTAGTTTTAACTTTCAAGTATGTGCACGAGAGAATCCTAATTTAAACTACTTAAAGTGCAAATCAGAATCCATTTCATTTTATATAAGTTTTTAACTCAAGTTTCCATTTAACATATTAAGCTCAATTTGTAACCTTGTTTCATCGTTTTGATTGGTATCTGCTCAAATCTTCCGTACTTTTTTAAAAATCTAATAATAGGGGTAACTAGGGCATTAAGTTTATACGCACAAAAAAATCAAAATCAAAGCCAAGATGTAAGGGAAAATTAAACCTTTTAACGAATATTGTATGTCACTTGAGTCAAAGATTCTTGATTGCTTAGTCAAAAATATTTTGTTTATGTCTCAACTATTATTTAGATTGAATATGTTTGGTTTTATTTATTTATCAAATAAAAAAGATGGGATTAAAAAAGTTCCATAAAGTATGTTAAATTTAGAAATTGAATTTAAAAGGACTTGTTTCAAATGTCTTAAATTTTATTTGACAAAAATGCATTTTTAATCCCTTGATTTTTACTGAAGTTTCAATCATATCCCCTAAGTTTTATTTGAAGCAAATTTATCTCTAACTTTTCAAAAACATTCAATGTTACTTACTAGCCTAACTCTATTTGATTTTTTTAACGGAGATGCACTTACATAACATCTAACTTGATATGTTATGTAACTAAAAGTGGCCCAATTTGCTTACATGATTTTTATCTTTTTTTTTCCCCTTTCTTCCTCTCTATCTATCTCAAATCCTCAATTTTCCTAAAGGTTTTCCTTTACCTTCACTATCACTAATTTTTTCTCCTTTTTTTCTTCCCCACCTACCACCACCACCAATCACTTGATGGAAGCCACCACTCTCTACATCTCACAATAGCTTCAGTAGATTGTCCAATCACCATGTGTGATGGCTAACTCTATCATCTTTAGGCTTAAGAATAACATACTTAAGAGACCAAGGTTTCTATGTCTTTTGTGGAAGAACCACATGACGCTTTAGGTTTGCATTTCATATTGGACACACCAAGTTTGCATTCATGTTTATTTAAAATTCTTATTAATCTTATTTTTTGGATTTTGAGAAAATTTTGGACAATTTATTATTTATTTTAAATTTTAATTTTTTATCTTGTATACAATAATAAAATAAAAAAACAAAATTTATGTGTAATTTTATCATTTTTTATTTGTTTCAATTTTCAACTTTCTTTTCCTTTTATTTTGTATATAATAAAAAATAAAAAATAGAAAAAATAAAAAATATTTGATTTTCATATGCCTTACTTTTCAAAATTATTTATTCACTCCACTATGTTTAAAATTATTTTTTTTGGTTTACTCCATTTTTTATTTACACTTTATATTAAATCAAACTTTTTAATATATATATATATATATATATAATTTCATGAACTAGGAAGACTTTGATCCTTCTTATGAAGGTAAGTATGTCCTATTCTTGTAGGTCAAGTCCATTTTTGTAAATATTTTTATTTCTTTAATAAGTATATATATATATATATATATATATATTAAAAAAAGTCTCTTTTTTCAAATTCTACAACAATGGCTTTGGCCACTTAATAAGTTCACTTTTCTATTTACTTTTGATAGAGTAGCAAGTTAATATTATTGAAACATTTAAAGATTAATTTTTTTTATTCTTTAAGTATTGACATTGTATATTTTAGGGATCAATAAAATATTTTGGTCATAATACATATTGCATAATTATTTTCTAGATAATCATTTTAATTTAATGAGTGTTGAACAGTGCCTAACACCTTCCCCATATACAATTCGGCTCCCGAATCATCTTCTATGGTTAATAAGACTTGTTTTATCCACTTTTTTTGGTTTCTATTTTTTCTATATAAAAATGAGTGGCAACTCATATTTTTATTTATAAAATAGTTGTAGTTTATGTCACGTGTGCTTCGGGCATGCTGCGATAGTATGTCGACTCCACTAGGGAAGTTAGAAAGTCAAGTCAAAAGAACAATTACATAATATATTATGGCCTAATATGTATTATTAATCCCTCAAATAACAATATATTGTTGTATGTAGATATTTTGGTTTTATATCTTTTTTGCTTTAATTTTCTTATTATATTTCTCATAGTTGCTATCCTATTTTCATTTATTGGATATATTTATGAAAATTGGTATGTTTCTCCCACACACAGTGCACTTACATTTTAGCTCACGCACTTTTGGACCCTATACCAGGGTCTACATGTAGCCATAGGTTATCATGTAGTGAGATGTCAAGGGAGAATATCCCTTTTCATTTTCATGAAGGCTCCGACTAAAACTATACCTCATTTCTTAAATATGAGTATAAAAGAATGTGTTTATTTTTCCTTCCATTCATGGCTATGGAGTGGGCTCTCTATATCCTTGATATAGGGCTGGTTTGTTCTACTATAAGACATAGAATGACCTTGAAAACTATACACTAATATATAAGGCATAGAAAGCTTTCCATTTTAGGTTAGAACCAATCCTCTAGGATAGCTCTTTCCAAAATATTAGCGTTCCACCAAAATAGGACACATGGAGCATATATATCATTATCTTGTTATTTGATGTACTCTTCATACCATTTTTTTTTGCTATATCATGACATAATAAATACATAAATACATATTCCACCTTTGCTGTCACATGCTCGAGTTATTTTTAAATTTATATTTTAGCATAACTATCATATATTAGGTTTGCATAATATATTATTTATATACATAATAATTTTCTTTCACATAACCAAGTGCAGTTTTAAGATATCTAATTTTTAGAGCATGTCATTTAAATACATTTGAGATTTTATTCACATCATTTTTTCATAACATATCATTAGTATAACTCTCATAATAACATGCTATATCAATGCACCATTCTAATTACTCAAGTTTCTATACCATATCATTTAAGAACATTTTGGTTTTTATTCATATAATCACTACTAGAAAGAAGGTTTTTTGTGGTGGTTATCTTGCAGTGGTTATAAAAAATCACTGCTAGAAACATGGAGTGGGAAATTTAGTCTTCATTTGCAACGATTTTATAACAACTGCCGTTGGATCCTCAAAACACAATTGATAAGAGGCGATTCATCAAATGCATTTTGGAAAACTGCCATAAAACATAATTATTTGGTGCTTTGCTCTATTGAAAGTTTGTGTTTCTTAGCTAAAACAAAAATCCCTAAAACCTTGGTTGACTACTTTACCAAAACTTAGCCTTCATTTTTCTTGTTGGTTGCCCTGATTGTGTTAGGTTAGAAAGTTTGTGTTGCTTGTATTTCGCTTGCTTGATTGCAATTCCCTTTGCTGCCAGAAGAACACTACAGGTTCTCTTTTCACTTATGTATGTTATTTATTTTTCGTTTTAATTTTTTTTAAGATTTCTCTGTTCTTCAATCAACCCTAAATTTAAGGTCCTATTTTTGCTTCAGATTTTTTCCACAGTCAATCTATTTCTTATTTGAGGAGTGATCTATTCTAGGTTTGGGCTGTAGTTGAACAGGGTTCAATATAAGAATACAAAACTTTTTCTGATTTTCTCCTTTTTTTTTGTAATAACCAAATAATTATAATTTGATTTAGTGTCCTCTGTTTTCTTTATGGTACTTGATTTATGATTTTTCATTGCCTTTTGTTATCTAGGTTCTTATGATTGTTTTTTTTTATGCCAATGAATTTATCGACATTCCATTAATTTTTAAAGTTGTGCATTAAGCTTATTGAACTTAGCTTTTTGTTATCTGGTTTAGAGGTTGGCTACAATTTTATTTTCTCAAAAGTGAACTTGTTGAATGCCCTATTATGGTGCTTTGTAGTACCTTGGTGAAAATAAGAAGCTAATTCTAGCAATATTGGATAATCAAAAGCTTGGAAAACTTGCTGAATGTGCCTAGTAAGTGAGTTCTCAATTCACAGGAGTTTTTTATAATTTGAATGATTCATTTATTTGCTTGGTATATATATATATATATATATTTAGAGTTTTCTACCTTCCTTTGTAAACAAAATCATATTCGTCTTCAAGTTTGAACACATGATTCTGATTGAGCCTTTGGAACCATATTTGTGGACTTATGGTTAGAAATAGGACCAACAATCACCCCCTCACCACTCTCGTATTTGTGAATCATATTGATATCCCCCTACCTTAGCCTGTTGAAACATTTTAGTAACATATTTGATAGCTTTAGGTTCTTTGGCATCTGTCTTAACCATACTAGAGCTTGCCTTATTCATAATGATATTCCTTTCTCCATATTGCATAGATGCCTAAACAAGAGGCGTATCTGCATCAATCCCCTGTTGATCCTTAAAAACTTCCAAAATAGGCTTCTCAAGATAAGCACACAATCAAGCATCATATTTCTTATACTTTGGAAGATCATTAGATAAGTCACGAATTTCTACAAAACCTCTGCTTATGACCAATTAAACCATAACTGAAGCAGATATTTTGCAATTTCTCATATCTAAAAGAGGCTTAAATTTACTATCTCCTTGCCTTGGAATCCAAACCACCAAGATCAAAGGCTTAGATATGTCCAAAATCATCCTAATACATATACATGATCGCAATAAACAATTATTGAGAAGTGGAATCTCAATATTCAAAACTTGACCAATTTTCCTTCCAGTCATTCTAGCATTCTCTTCATCAAAACATTTCTATCCACATGTCCTAACTTCCATGATATGAGCCAACCACCAATCAATCAAAGCAAATAATACCACTAATAGATTACTAACCAACATCTACTTAACGATGTAACATGGTTTAATTGTAGAATTGTTCTCTTAGACTTGAGGAAGAGTACCAAAATCAGATGCTTCAAATAGAACTACAACCCAACAATATTGTAACACATTAGAAAAATAAATAAAAATAATTTGAAAATCTAGTGGACCATAATGAATGTCCAAAGTTTTTTATTGTGGCCAAAGCATAATTTTCCCTTTTTCTAGTCGACGATGTGAGTATGTTGTAGTTTTGTTAGGGCCAAAGTGTAATTTTTTCCATTTTATTTTTCTTTTCTTTTAACCAAGCATTGACCTCCTTTTTCCTCATTTTTCCCGATTATGCTCTGCAGCTCCCCGATCTTCCTCCTTCTTCATCTCTTTGTTTCTTTGGTAGAAACAAAGGTTCTCATTTTCCTCCTTTTTTTTTTTTCCTTTAGCTTCTTTCCTTCTTCGACAGTTGTTTCCTTCATCCTTGCACCTAAAAATGGAGTTGTTTGCTCCAGTTTTGCTCTGCTATCTTCCTCTTCTTTTTAGCAGCCATAACCACCAGTGTAATCCATGTCTTTCATTCTCTGGCCAACTTCACACCCAACACAACAAGCTTTGGCATCTTTCTACAGCCTCCCCTATTTTTCTATAACTCTGACCTTTTTTTTGGGCCGATCTGCTAGTCAGCACTACCATGAGCGATGGATTGGCCTTCCTCTAGTCAGTGACATTTACTAATTCCCTTCCACTCAGATAGCCTTTCCACTCATTGGAGCAGCCACTGCCTTGCTGTCGACTAGCCACCATAGCATGTCGTCACCGACGACAGCTCCACTATTTATCACCTTCAATTACTTGTGGTTTTAGTCTACCTTTTCCATGCTTATCTAGCAACACATACAAATCCTAATCAGTTACTGGGTAGTAAGTACTGCTTCTTTCCAAATTTGATTTTTATCTATATGATTATTTCCTAATTGAAATTTAAACATAAATCCATTATGTAAGGTTACATGGTCTTGGTAAATAGGTTCTGATAAGCCAATTTGGGAAAGTTGTAATTTAAAAATTTTCATTTGAAGCTATTTGGATATCTTCAAAGTGAGTAGATAATCTTACTCTTTTTTTATGAATCCCTTCTTACAAAAATTAATTTTGTTAACTGGAATATTGGAATTTTTGAATACCTGGAATATTAAAAATAGTTTGCCTTGAAATTATAACCATATGTTATTCATATATAAATATGAATTACTATAGCATATATACTCTTTCTATATTGTTTACTACTTTTGGAACTGGTGACTGAATTATTTTGCTATATCAGATTTTTGAAGTTATTGAACTATATGATACATAATACAATAGACAATGTCTTTTGATCACTGAATTTATGAACTAATTGAAATCTACTCCTTATTTCTAAATACATACTGTAGTATGATATATTTTGTTAATTGATTGTTTTTGAAATTTGAATCCATTGGAAATTCTTTTAGAGAACTTTCAAGTGCATTTGTGATTTGAATTATATCTATTGGAGGATTAAGGGGGTAATATTCGATATGAGCATAAGGTGTATGACCATATTTGATATTTGTTAGGTATGGTTACCTTTAGAAATT
Source organism: Saraca asoca (assembly GCA_026873985.1). Classification (NCBI taxonomy): domain Eukaryota; kingdom Viridiplantae; phylum Streptophyta; class Magnoliopsida; order Fabales; family Fabaceae; genus Saraca; species Saraca asoca. Next base: position 10,253 of record JANHAO010025600.1, read on the forward strand.
ATCCTTTGGATTCCAATTACATTTAGAAAATCTAGAATCTTCTTGATACACGAATATTTGAAAATTACAACAGATCTTAATGATTTTCTTGTGTTTATACCATGATGAATATTTCTCATAATGTTATACTCCACTTCATATTTTAACTTGGTGATTATTATATTTATTATCTTGATTTCTTTGATGAATTGGAGCTTTTAAACTCTCAAACTATTTTTAAAAGTGTTGATTATATCCTCACAAATGTATGTTTCTCTACTTAAATTATGAATATAACTCGCAAATTAAATTTTGGTTTTCCAAGGGATAATCTACTCATTGAGTTTCTATAAAATTCACTCTATTTTCTTCTTATTTTTCAAAGCCTAAAGCCACTACCTCCATTCACCCTATCCTTCTAGTTCAGAGTCTGCTCCTTGATTGAGTAGATTTCTGCTTGCAGAGCTTAAGGTGTATTCATGGTGTTATTTTTGGCAGTTGGTATAGTTGAGATATGCATTTCTCTGGTTTGGTTGCTGCTTAATAGGTTGTATATGTTGTGTTGTTTGGGCTTCTGTAGTCTTGATTTTGCTATTAGGTTATGTGTAAGGCGTGTAACCCTTGTTTGTCATATTAGCCTAGTGCCCTAAAGTTCAAAAAACAGAGGAAACTTTATTGGATGTTCATTAGAAATCTAATGAATTATTTGATAAATGCATATGTCTAGAGATATTTCATGTTAGAGTTATGTCATATCTGGAAAGTTACTGCATTGTTAGGCTTGTAGGGGGTTTCTTATTAGTGACTGTTAGCCTAGCTAGCTAGACTATCTTTTATTTTGATGATGAAAATAATTTTGATTATGTCATATTATGTTTATGAGCTTTAATTGTTTGTTGAGTATGTGCAGGTTCAAAGTTTATCAAGATTGTTCAAGAGATCTACATTAGTATTAGGATTTTATTTTGATTTTTTAGGATCTTTTGTAAGTGAATGCTTCACAATTTAGCTCCAATTATTTTTCTTAAAATGATTTTCAAAATGAGGTAATTTTTAAACCACTTGAAAAAGTGAGAAAAATA
>JANHAO010025601.1:0-11304 GCA_026873985.1 Saraca asoca
AAATTTCTTGACAACTATCAAACCAATTACTACGGAATAAAACTTTTGTTCTACGATTGTTCATTAGAGTCTAAAGTATTTGTATGCAGTTCGGCCGGAGCTGAAATGCTACCAGTGAGCTGGTGGAAACTATTGAACAAACTATACTGTTTTAGAGCATTTAACACACTATCTTGAAAAATTAACTGTAGAGTTACTAGAAAATAAATCTTTTGTTTTAGGATTACTCACCGGGCCTCAAAGTGCCTATCCTCAACTCGTTGCCGGCCGGAGTACCGCCGACGACCCAGAAACCTCCCTTGATCGAAGCACACTCAGAACAGGGAATAAGAAGGGGCTGAGCTTCTACAAGCTCTTTTTGATTCACAAACCCGCTGGAAAGAAGAGATATGACGGCCTCCATTGAGGGATGGCTGAAGGACAGCCATGGAAGCCATGGCCGAACGAGTGGAGCTCATCCAGCTACCGCCTCCTTTTCCAGAGCTCACGGACCAATGGAGAAGACAACGACGCCGCTGGGCTTCCGATATGGCCGGACGTTGGCCGGCGTCCATCCGTGGCCGGAAGTTTTTCTGAAGAAGGCGTCGGACCTCCACGAAGAAGAAGAGAAGAAGAGCTCACGGGGGGCCGAATGGGCTGCTTCGCGGGGCTCCCTCCAGAAAAATCTGGAAAAGGGGCAAAATATCAGCCCCCTGCCACCGGAAACCGGCTGAGCCGGTCACAGACCAGTTTTCATTTTTTTTCATTTTGGCCCCTCTACTTCAACTTATTTCAAAAACTACCCCACCCGAAAATAGAACTTTTTAGTTTAGTCCTTGTCGTTTTTTCAGTTTAGTCCTTTCCAAATTCAAAATTTTATTTCAATTTTCCCTTTTCATTTTTTCTTAATTTTTCGGGTGTTACAAATAATTTTTTATTATTTCTTAAAAATTAAATTTTATATATATTTGCATATAATTTAGCCAGTTCAAATTAAAATTTGTGGTATAAAATGAAGTTCTCCAATGCTAAGTGATGACTGATTTTCGGAATTTTGCTGTTCCTGAATGGATGACAGCTTAGATCTACAAAAGGTACACATTTAGAATAAGACACATTTTGTGAGCTTACAATAACCTTACTCTTATAGACAGCCTTTTTTTTTTTTTTTGGTGAAAAAAATAATAAAATCAATTATGAAATTGATGGAGGGAGTTTAGAGAAAATTTCTTGCCCGTATCTTATTTATTATAAATTTGAGAAAAAGAAATAAATAAATTTTACATTAATTATTATGTCCGTCCGTGTAAAGAAGAAAAAAAAATAGTTAAAAATAGGAAGAATAAATTGGGTCAAGCCAGGGAACCAACAAGGTAGAGCCACACATGTAATTGGCTGATTGATAAGTCACATCTATAATAAACACTTCTTTTAATCATATAATAAAGGTATAACTAGTAAGTTAATGATAGGGATTTGGAAAGATTTAAAAAAAAAAAGAGATAGTTTTAGAAAAAAATTTATATTGAAATGATGGGTTTTTATTTAAAAAATGTAGACCTCAAAGTAAAATTTATATTTTAATCTCTTAAGAAATAATAAAAAATGATAAAAAAAGAAAAGGATTCAAATCCATTTATATTCTAAACTAAAATAATATTTTTATATCGTATAATTTTATTTTTAAAATGTGAATTTTATTTATTTATTAATTCATATAAATTAGATTAAAGACCTAATAAAATTTATTTATGTAAAATATGTTTGTATTTATTGTAAAATAATTTGAAAGTATACCAATTATTATAAATATAAACATCAAAGAATAATAATATATATTTATTTATTATTTAGTGTGGTATTAAAATTATTAAATAGAATACAATTTAACAAAAAAGAAAAAAATATTTAAATTAGAAATAGTAAAATCTCTATTAGAAAATCAAATTTTAAATTAAAATATTATATTAAATAAACAGATAATGATAAAATTTTGATTTTTAAATATTTATTAAGATTTAATTTCTGTCAATGACTTTTTTTTAAAAAAAAACTCATAAAAATAAGGATCAATAGGTAATAAAATCTCCATAAAAATAAATTTAAATTTGAAATTTATGATAAATATAATGGTACAAACTTATTTTTAGATGATTAATTAGGATTTAATTTTATTATTCAAAATTTTTTCTATTAATTTTAAAAAGTAAACAAAATATTAAAATTTAAATAAAAATAAAAATTTAAATATAAAATTTAAGATAAAAATAATAGTAATAATTTAATTCTTAAATATTAATTAAAATTTTATATATTAATTCTCTATCTCTTAATTAAAAAACAAAAATATAAGTAAATAATTTAAATTTATTATTATTATGTAATGTATCTTCGAAAAAAGAAAATATAAAGAATGTGACATCTGGCATGGCGCGGACGAAAAGGCCAAGGGTCTTTCACAAAACAGGGCAGATTATCAACTCTTCTCTCTCTTAATTTGGCTAACTTAGCTCTTTTTCAACATTTTTATTTTTATTAGATAATTAAACAGAAGGATATGATTGTAATTTCACTTGAAGAATCATAAATTGATGTTTTGGATTGTTGGTATTTCATTTTCAACTTTAATTGAAGCACGCCAAAAGATTTTACCACCGCAATCCTATCATCCTAACATTCTTTCTTTTATTTCCATCCCTACGTTATGCTATAAAAAATGACATTAGTTAATTAGTGTATTAAAAATATATTATTATGTTGAAATATTTATATATTTTATTTAATTTACTTTCAATTCATTATATTACTTTAAGAATAAATTAAAAAATATATAATTTTTTTAAAAAATATGTATATTTTAAAAATTATATTTTTAGTATTATTAAATATTTCTAACTAATGTTAATGTCTTAAGAATACTGATTAACAAAATCTTAAAAAATTAAATTTTATTTTAGGTCTTATATCCATGTAATATTTTTCCGTCAATTTCTAAGTGTCAATTTAAACTTATCCTGATTTAAAATCAAAATCGAAAGCAACAATCTTGATGGCGTGTGGATGCATTTTCCGTCTTCATTACGTCTGCTTAATATTTGACAAATCACGAAAGGTCAAGAGTTTGTATCATTATCATAAACATATAAGTACATTTAGAAATGAAAATTATTACAAGGCAACCAGCAAATGTTCTGGTTTATTGGTGATAAGATAAGGTTGTTCGGACCCATTCAACATCTTAGTTTTAATTCTTTGCAAGACACATTGCCATGTGGATACATACCATTTGCTGTTATTAACTAATGTATGTCTCAGTTTTTTTAATATTAGAAGTAGCTTTCAAACATAGTATTTTTTGACGGTGTATTTAGTATCATTTTGTTCAACTAAAAATGAAAAATGTTGATTATTATGTTTTTGCTTCAACCAAGAAAAAAAAAAAAGCAATTATTTGGGGGATTGTCTAAAACTTCACAGTAGAAGAGAAATTATATAATCAAATCTTATTATATATGTTTGATATAAAAATTGTATGGTATAATCTTATATGATATTTCTTTCTTGTACATATAATATTATATAAACTATACATCTTTTAAGACGGTGGATAAAATTTAATAAATAAAATTTATATTAAAAATTAATAAAAATTAAAAAAATAATTTTACTCCACCAATTTGGTCATTATGTTGCAAGCACTAATCGCACCCAATGCAATAACAACTTACATTACTATAATCACTAATGTGGAGGTAATCTGCATAATCCATATCGAATCAATCATAACTCTTGCTAGTACCGATGTAATGATGGTGATAACAATCGTCGGCCCTCACAATTATTTTTATCATTGTCATCACCAATAATCGATACTATCATATTATCATCACACATCATTACTATCATCAATATACTATTATCATCTTTCACCTATCACTATTATTTTACCCACCATCACTTTTTCTTTGTTATATGTATTTTTTGGTATTATGTGAAATGAGTTAATAAAAATTCAATAGACAAAGCCCAACTAATAGAGGTCCAGTCAACATTTTGAAGCTATTGTAGAAACCAGCCAAAGCTGGTTGATCACACAAACCAAGAAAGAGCCAACCTGCAGAGGCCAATTGACAAAGAACCTAAGAAGCTGACTTACATGATTAGCTCCATTTATATAGGACTCTGTGTAATAGTCCAGGCAGAAAAAAATAGGGAAGAATTCATTATAAAAGAGAAGAGAGTCCAAAGAGCTAGAGGGCTCGCTAGAGAGAATTCTTTATAAAAATACTTTACACAGCAAATATTTTTCCAGCAATAACATCTTTCGTGGACGTAGGGATCAATGATGAGACTTTAGTTGAACCACATTAAAAAAATCCTCTTTGCCTTTACTGTTCATCCTCTTCTTCCTCTGATTTCTACGTGTATTTGATTTCTGCATCTGTCTGATACTCATATAACTAGATTGTAGTTTGGGGATATAAGAACTACTCTGGTTGGTCAACCAAATCAAATTTTACTGTCAACATTTTGGCACATCCAGTGGGACCTCATCTGCATCCTGATTAATTTTTTGTTCAACAGCGAAGGCCTTCCCATTCTTTGTAATTTGAATCATTGTTTAGGTTGTCTTCACTCTCTAAATCGGCATTGTAATCAGATTCCTTGTTGCCTATGCTAAGCCATTTGTGCACAACCACTCTAGCTTGGAATAGTTGTTGCTGTTGATCTGTTCTTTATTTCATGTGTTGAAATGGCTATAAATGAGAAGCGATAAAGAAGAACATTTAAATGGATCCTGGAACGAGAAGAAGAAAAAGGGTGTGAAGAAGGTACGGATTCGATGATTCCAAAGCCTTCAGCAGCTACAGCAGTTGCTGCGAGGATAGTTCATCAAGGTTTTGAGCCTGCAGGAGCTTCTCTTCGGTGTCAGTGCACTTCTAGACGTGTGAGTTAGGAGCCATGCAGTTGGGTTCCGGCCATAACTGACAAGCTTGCACACTGGCCGAATCTTCTTTAGCCATCCTTGCGGGCCGAAGTGCATATGATGCAACATCATTCTGAGCTTAGTTCTAGACATGAGTATGGTGCTGAGTTCGTAGGCAGCGATCATGCAACGAGACTAGGATGAAGTACATCTTAAACTAGGTCGGGCTGAAACACACTGGGCTGAAGCACAGCATTATGAGCTGAAGTACACTAGGAACATCTGTAAGGTGAAGTGAGGAGTTGCTACTAGGATGGATCTTCAAGGTCTTGAGCCTATGGAAGCACTTCCTTTCATCATTAGTCTCATTCTGCACATATATGAGTGCAATAACAAACTCACAACCATGCAACAGCTCGATCCTCGTAGCCATGTAGTAGCTTGGTCCTCACAGCCATGCAGTAGCTCGATCCTCGTAGCCATGCAGCAGCTCGATCCTTATAGCCATGCAGTAACAGGTCTTCGTAGCCATGAAGTAGCTTGATCCTTACAGCCATATAATAGTTTGGTCCTCGCAGCCATACAGTAGTTCGCATGATGACAAGCTCACCGACCATGTAATCAAACCAGACCAAATGATAAGCTTGCATTGCCTTGCAGTAAGACTCAATTTTATGGCGAGCTCACACACCATCTGCCAAGTGCCAAAAATGATACAAGTTACCAGCAGTAATAGTGTGGTGTTGAGCTCATGCATGCAGATCATCAACAATAAAGCACCATTCGCCAAGTGCAAAAAATGACACAGGTTACCAGCAGCAGCAGCGTGGTGTTGAGCTTGCGCATGCAAATTGTCAATAATGAAGCTTGCACTCTTGGGCCATGTATTGACGGTTCGTCGTCAAGCTCACACATACAAGTTATCAGCAATAGTAGCAACATCATTCTGGATGTGAGCGTGATGACAAGCTTATATCGCTATGCAGCGAGATGATTTGATGACGAGCTTGCACAGTGGATGTAGAATGCAGAGCTAACGACAACCTCTCCAGCTCTACGAAGAGCTCGACCTCATTGATAGCATCGGTAGCTCCTCCACTAGTGAAGGAACGCTACTTGAATGGTAGCCCAAGAGGATGGCCATCCCATTGACAGCCGAGTAATGGCTAACAGAGGCCTTGTTCCAGACATACTTGTGTTTGAAAGAAGCTTTCACATTGGAGTTAATCATTGGCTATCCCAGTATTGGTATTTCAGAGGGGCACTATGGAAGGACGTCCCGAGTTCAAACGTGATGAAGTTTGGCCTTGCTCCAAAGGTCATGAACAGATCTCAACTTTGCAACTGATGAGCAGAGACGAGTGTTTTGTTTTGAAATCGAAAGCTCGAAGCTTCATTTGGGGGCATTAGGTAGACTCGCATGGTTTGTTATTATTGCGAGAGCTAGGGTTGTACTCCAAAAGTTGCTTCCGCCACTATAACCATAATGCTATAATGAAATGTAGCAGTTGCTACGAGCTGAGGCCGAACACCTCACTGCAACCAGCAGTTACTTGTCAGGACTGAGTCGCTTATAGATCCAGCTTTGTGGGGTGGTCTCGTTTCATGGTTGGTCGAAGCTAATCGTCTTGCAATCCAGATGCTTCTATATTTAAAGCTGGGTGGACACAGTCGGTTTGGTATTATAATGAGAGCTGGAGTTATGCTCCAACAAGCACCAAAAAGATGGTTCATCAACAAAATAAACCCTCATTTGTAGCAACTGAGATTTTCGTCGTTTGTATGCTCCCGAGCCGAGAAATTAAGGAGTAGTTTGAAATTCAACAACAAGATTCTCAGGTTCATACACCTTTAGGATTCTCATCCTATGATTTCAGCTCATTTCATGATTGTACCAAGGATAAACTGAGTGCTTTTGTCACTCTGCTTTTTGGCATAGGCCATGGTGCTCTTACAACTGCTACCATATGCTCCATGAGACTGAAAGCCTAAAGAAAAATAGAGATTTTGCCTACTGAATCTGTACATGCACCTACTAAGAATGTGCTAGGCTTTTTCTTCTCTGCTGAATGACTTACATTTCGAAAAGAATCTGCTCGTGAACGTGCCTAGTTCATGTCTTGGATTCCTCAGGCCATTAGAATTGGCTTTTGAACAAATTGTGTTTTGTTCTGTGTTTCAAAACATGGATGGAATAAAGAGTTTTTGAGCTACATAGTGGCTAAATAAAATAGCTAAGGTTATAAATCATATCTGCTTTTTATGCTTGAAGCTATCTAGAATGGATGCTTCATAAGGACTGTGATTGGTATTAATTTGGGAATGACATATTTGTGTGTGGGTGTGATGAAAGAAGACCACGTTAACATTATAACCAACGACCAAGGGCAATGGAATAACATTTTTATCAGTCTCATTCACCAGTGATACTCTCAAATGACTCATTGGTGAGGTTGTGAAGAATCAAGCTACCCTCAACCTTGAGGGCACTGTCTATGAGATTAAACGCCTTATTGGCTGTAGTTTTGATGATGTTGAGGTTCAAAGAAACATGAAGTTCTCACCTTTCGAAGTCATGAAAAAGGATAGAAAATAGCCATGGCAATGATATTGTGAACGTTACACTTGCATGGATCGCATACAGATGAATCATTATGACCCATCTTTCCTTCCCTTTTAGTCTGGCAACTACATCACCACAGTCAGGGAACCTGAATTATGACGGTCGATTTGACCTAGTTCCAACTTGCTCTCAGTTTCAGTCCTGATTCAACCAATTTGGTGTCATCTACCAATGACCAATGCTCTCAAGCTAAGTCTCTCTTTAACCTCGGCCAGTAAAAATCACCCTAGGCTGTGTCTTAGCAAGCTGCATCTTGATCCCATATGAGCTTCTTTTCAGCGTTGACCTGGCTTTAGATATGAACAAGTTTACTCATCCGATCCATCTTAACCATGTTCCTTTTGGCAACCCTTGCTCAACTTTAAATGAAGCAGGACACAGTTCTGCTTAACTCCAAGGTTGTGCGAATTATCTAACCTTAACGAAGTGAAACTATTTATCGCTTAGCCCATCTAGCTGAGAGATACATGAGCACAACTGCTTCCACCACTCTAACTATTATACCATAGTGGAAAACAACGATTGCTATGGGCTGTAAGAAATTAATGCAGAAGTTATGCTTAAAGAAACAGATGCTAATGGTGTATATCATGATAGCCCAGGGAAGAATCCACATGCATGTCTTCCTAATACATTATCATATCAAGAGGTAACATCTCAAAGCCATTAGAAGTGAGACAGTTGGCACTTTGATCAGGGCAACGTGGAATTCCCCCTAGTGAGGACATGAAAACACCCAGACACCCTAGTTCATGGGTTACTCTGTTTTAAACTACAATGCAATCATGAAGCCGAGGATGCCCTTAGCAACATGCACTATTTTGCAACTTGAAGCTAACAAGGTAGTCCAAGACAGCAGCAAGCTGAAGACAGCATCGCGAGAAGAGGTGCCTCCCATACGACCTCAAGCTCGTGTCTTATGATCTTCGCGAGCTCAATACCAAACTGAACAGAAACTTAGTACTGGGGTTTTACTATGCTAGCTCCAACAACAGCACTGTGCTTCCTATTTGGATGAGCTGCATGCAAATTTATCCTTGTAATGAATATTTTATTACTACTAGTTTTTGTTCTCTTTTGTAAAGCCAAAGCAACATCCTTTCTCAATAAAATATTATTCCAAAAGCCAGCTCTTGGCCCACATCACATCCAGGTTGCACTGGCTGAGGCGTGTCCTCTGAGAATTTAGCCTAGCAAATATACTTTGCCTAACTTAAGCAAATATACATTGTCATGGATAACAAGTTGGAAAGCACACATGCAACTTACTGCTCACAACTATCATGCAACTTACTGTTTGTAACTCTCATGCGGCCTCATACTTAAAGACACAGCTCTCAGATGACCTTATACTTAAAAGCACAGCTCTCATGCGACCTATTGCTTGCAACTTCCATGTGACCTATTACTTGCAGCTTCCATGCATCCTATTCTTCACTTCAGCTCAAGCGCACCTAATTACCTTCGTGACCTCTTGCCAGTGCATGCATACCTAATCACCTACTACGCACTCGACCTCGCTCAGTTTGGGCGCACCTAATCACCTTTGCAATCTCGTGCTAGTGCATGCATACCTAATCACCCACTGTGCACCCAACATCGCTTTAGCTTAAGTGCACCTAATCGCCCTCGCGACCTGGTGCCAGTGCGTACATACCTAATTGTCTACTGCGCTTTCAACCTTGTGTCAGCTCGGGTGCACCTAAACGACTTTGCGACCTCATGCCAGTGCACGTGCACATAACTGCGCACTGCGCACTTGACCTCACTTCAACTCGGGCGTACCTAATCGCCCTTGTGACCTCATGCCATCTCAGGCGCACCCATCACCCACCTAGCATTCAACCTCGTGCCAGTTCAGACACACTTAATTACCCACTGCGCACTCGAACTCATGACCAGTCGAGGTACACCTGATTGCTACATGGGTACTCAAACTTAAGCTAATTAAGGTGCAGTTCTCATAGGACCCACTACTCAATCATGCGATCTATTGGCTGTTCAACTTGGCATGTATCCTTTTTAATTATGCTTTATTCACCAAAGTTGACTGACTTACTGAACATACATTTTGATTAATGTTTTACTAACTGAAGCCCATTTATATTAATTCAATCTGTGCTATCCAAGGTTGATTGACCTACTGGGTATTTATTTTAATTGTTTATTAAAACTGTAACTTGTAAGAGCTCGTTCATGACAACCAAGTTATCTTCTACTACACATTGAGTATTCAACCTATCAGAAACCTCATTCATCAAAGGAAATGTACATATAAATATTCAAGAGATGAAACCCAAGATAGCAAGATAACATGGCACATCGAGCTTTTGCCAGCAGATTATAGCTCCTAGTCCGCAAAGCGAATTGAGAGTCGAGGGGCTAATGTTATATGTATTTTTTGGTATTATGTGAAATGGGCTAGCAAAAGCCCAGCAGACGAGGCTTGACTAATAGAAGCCCAGTCAACATTTTGAAGCCATTGCAGAAACCAACCAAAGTTGGCTGATCACACAAACCAAGAAAAAGCGAACATGTAAAGGCTGACTGACAAAAAGCTTGAGAAGCCAACTTGCAGGATTAGCTCTATTTATATAAGACTTTGTGTAATAGCCCGGGTAGGAAAAAATAAGGAAGAATTCATTGTAAAAGAGAGGAGAGTCCAAAGAGCTAGGGGGCTCACTAGAGAAAAATCTCTGTAAAAATATTATACACAGCAAATATTTTTCTAGTGATAACATCTTCCGTGAACGTAGGGGTCAATGAAAAAACTTTAGCCGAATCACGTTAAAAAATCCTCTTTACTTTTGTTGTTCATCCTCTTCTTCCTCTGATTTTTGCGTTTATTTGATTTCTGCATCTGTCTGATACTCATACAATCAAATTGCAGTTTGAAGATTTAAGAACTACTTTAGTTTATTAAGATTTGACTCTACCAAATCAAATTTTACTATCAACACTCTTAATTATTATTATCACTCATGTTATCAATATTTTTCCCTTTACTACTATTATTATCATAGAAGAATAATTTTAAATAAGTTAAAATTTTAATATTATATATTATGTAATAAAATAAAATATATATAACATAATTACACATATTATACAATAATACATCAAATATTATATAATATTAAAATCTATACTATTCATGTGCTATATTATATAAATTTATAACTCCTATAATATTAGCGCTCATCCTTTTCCACGGTAATAATCTGAACTGCTACAGAAAGAAATTTTCGGTTGGATTCCATTTTTCATTTTTTCACAAAATTGAAATTTATATATGTAAGGTTTTACAGAAAGAAGGCCAATTATGTAAAATTGAACGATAATAGTTATTATCGATAGTGATACTTTAAAAAAAGTTAAATAAAAGTTTTGTGGTTGGTACCACCCATTGGCAGTTGCACAGTCTGAGATGCTTAAAATAATCCAAGAGAATAAATAAAGATGGTTAAGATTCGGGACAAGGGAGGGATTCCCACTGTTCCACAAATGCCCAATGGTGATTTGGATTATTACAACAACTACCCTTCTATTTATTCACAAAACAAACAAATTAAATTTATATTTCATATATTTATGATCTAATTATATATACACAAGTAACAAATAAGAAATACTATTACTTGTTTTATTTTTTTATATTTAATTATTATATTACATTTGAAAAAAAACACATAAACAATATTTCATATATTGTTGATATTTATTTATTATGATATATTCTGCATTAATAATATAGCAACTTAATCATTTCTTAGAA
>JANHAO010025602.1:0-11310 GCA_026873985.1 Saraca asoca
ATAACAATGCCTAAGTTTGTGATCTAATGCAAGGTTTTCTTTTGATTAGATAACGTACGTCACTTACACTACGGCAATCTATCATGAACCTCGTGCAAGTCGGAGGTGAGAGTACTCCGACCTATTACTTAATGTTTTCCCGGAACACAATCCAGAGAAGAATTGACGATAACTCACCTAGTCAGTTGAGCTGCGAGCTTGCTGACTAGCCAGCGTAGCAGACGTGCTCGTTGGGGCGTGGAGACGCTGTGAAACAAACTCAACCGATTAGTTGAGATGCGAGCTTGCTAAATGGGCCAGCGTGCAGACGTGCTCGCTGAGGCGCCAAGGGACGCTACAAAATACCCTTTCCAGTGCAGTCTAGCACTCATTGAGGCGCATGGGGTGCTACAAAATATACCCTTTCCAATGATGTCTAGTACTCCTAGTGCTCGTTGAGGCACATAAGGGGCGCTAAAAAATACACATTTTCCAACGATGTCTGGTATTCGTTGAGGCACATAAGGGGCGCTAAAAAATACACCTTTTCCAACGATGTCTAGTACTCGTTGAGGCGCATAAGGGGTGCTAAAAAATACATCTTTTCCAATGATGTCTGGTACTCGTTGAGATGCATAAGGGGCACTAAAAAATACACCTTTTTCAACGATATCTAGTACTCGTTGAGGCGCAAAGGGGTGCTAAACAATATACCCTTTTGGGTGCAAGATTGCCCCAACCTTGGGAATAGTCGCCCAGGAAAGTCGCAGTTCTTCTGCACGCTATCGAGCACGGGATTGCTCACTCTTTTCAAATCACAGCTCTTAAAATAAAGTCGTAGCTCTCATGCGCATCGACCTTGATCACACAGTAGAAAGTCACAGCTTACTTATGGCCATGAAGCGTGTGCAATTATTTCTGAAACACATTTACGATTACTTATGACAATACTCTGTTTTTACAGATAAGCGCGAGTCAAGCGAAACAAATACAAAGTGGAAATAAGATAACTTTATTCATCAAAAGACCTCAGCGAGGCACATTTACATCATAAAGCTCTGAGTACACGATAAAGGAGGCGCTACAGGAACTAAGAACTACAAGCCTAAAAAAAAATGATGATGAGAAAAGAAAAGAGGAGAAGAAGAAGGAAGGAGTGGAAGGCCGGCCGTGGATGGCCGTGTTTTGAAGGCAGCCCGTCAGAATTTTTCCTTCAAATGCACAATCAGCGACGACACTGCAATCCATAAACTCTCGACCACCTGCACCTCTTAGAGGAAGCCTCACCAGAACCTCCCAGGAGCACAGCCGGCCAGGAAGCCACTTCATGGCGGAGCTAGAGGGACACAATCCGGCATATACATAAGATTTTTCCACAGTACCTGAGAGATCGATTCTTCAAAGTCACCTATGTAACAGACCATACACGCCTCAGCAGGGAGCCAAAGTTTCAGAGGAGGTTTATCTGAGTAATCCATGGCTGATTGTGAAGCAGCAAGGGAAGGGACCTCTTTTTTAAATAGGGCTGAGGACAAGCCTCTGATATATCCAGGTTCATTCCCCTTCAACTACCCAAATTAATAGCTTTGGGAAAAGGCGCAAGTTTCATTTCGAAAATCGCAGAGACATGGGGAAGTGAAAAGCCTATTCTAGAAATAGTGCGTCAACAGAAACCAAATAGTCTTTTAACTCCTAGCCCACTACGCGAACTGCGAGTTGGGGGGCTTGTGTTATATGCTGAAAAATATGACCCCGCGAGAACGAGCACACGAAGCCAACAAGGGTAAAACCCTCAAGAGAAAGTCTCATGGTACCGTATCGTAAGCGACGACAGGAGCCACGAACGCTCATCCTTCGACGACTCGATAGGCAATCAACCCCGCGACTACCGAACCTGCACCCGTCTCTCAGTGACGCTCACGACTACTCCAAACTTATGAAGCCCTCGCTTGAGACAATATGACATCTTACTTGACGCTGTAGTAGCTAAAAACCTATATATCAGCCTAGGCCTATCCTCGCAAGTCTACCGGCTGAAAGGAGTCTTTTCAGCATCTATTGATATGACACAATTGTAGCTTATAATAAATGATTAGAACTCGTCCACCCTCTATAAATAGGACGATATTGTTAGCAAGAGAAAAGGGGGGGATAGATCCAAACAATCATAATAAAAATATCCTTAACCGTGGACGTAGGGTCCAGTAATCCTGGATTTGGCCGAACCACGTAAAACCCTATGTTCTTTCTATTATTCTACTCTTCTCTTGCTACCTCAGTCAATCATTCTCCTCACACGAATCAACCTACAACAGGTCAGGGATCCCAAAGAATCCCCTGTTGACCGAAGTTTGGTCCTCCTCACACGGATCATATTTTACCGTCAACAAACTATGATAGGAAGAGAAAGAACCATTGGAAGTTTAAATGTTCTAATCGATCAGTCAGAAGGCCATGTACAACAGTAGCAGGAACCAGTCCTCTCTGCGGCAGGCACATTCATTGTCCCCATTATGGGTATTGTTGCTGGCTTCCCCCCGATGACCCATTGCTAGCCTACTATAATTGCTTCTAGAACTGATGAAGTGAAAACGTGGTACCAATTTCAAGAAACGCTTGAGAACACTGTAAGAGAGCTGACTGAGGCAGTTAAAGTGCTGGCACAAGCACAAACCCTGGGCATGCGAAACCAAGTTGAGGTCATAGTACCCAAAGGAGTCCTTTAGTGTGTTGATTTAGCTCGCTCCTCCAATTTATGAACAAGAACTGAGGTCCACTGAGCATGTGAGGAACATAATCAGTGACGTGGGAATTCATATTAGGTTGAAAGCTTGAACAAGACTAGCTGGGGACACACCTTATATTGCTACTCCTATGACCAGGAAACAAAAAAGAGCCAGTGATCTTCCAGTTAGTAGTCTGAGATGCAGGACTTGGTAGTAGAGGAGTTACTTCAGAGAGTGAAGTAATTAGAAAAACGCCCTCAGGCTCAGGATAATCAAGATCACTATGAGGAGAGGACACCATTCACTAAAGAGATTGAGATGAAGCCTCTCCCTCACAAATTTAAAATCCCCATAATCCCATAATATAATGGAGATAGTGATTTATATGACCACTTAGATATATTTAATGTACAGATAGATCTCTAGACAACCAATCCTTTAATCAAGTGTTATGTCTTCCCAGCTTCGTTAGGAGACATACCCTGAACATGGTTTAGAAATCTCCTAACTCGCAGTATTGACAGTTGGGAAGAATGCCAGAGAAGATTTATCAACCAACATAAAGCATTGAGAAGATAACTTGCACCATCCTATCATATCGCAATGGTCTTCCAGTGGAAGAATGAATTGCTAAAAGATTACATCACTTGGTTCAAACACGAGGTCAATAATGCGGAGAATCTGTCTGATAAAAGTATCCTAATAGTGAATCTTAGTAGGACTCTGTAAAGATGGAAAGCTATATAAAAACATATACAAGTCTCTAGTAAGGAACCTGGGTGAGTTTTATGAATGAGCTATTAAATAGTTTAGGTGGGAAGAGACCTTTAGCCCAAAGAATCTGATCATAAGGATGAGGCAAACAACTTCAATCAGAATACAAAAAGGAGCAATGATAGGAATGGCAAGGATAACTCTGATAACCAGCCTGTAAAGAAGGCCAAAACTAAACGACCTCAAGGTCACCAAAACAGCTATAGTGTCCTATCAGACTCTTAGGATAAGATATTTACAATAGAGAAGGATAAAGAGGACTCCAGGAAGCCCAACCCTATAAGGACTCCCCATGAGTATAGAGACATAGATAAGTTTTGTGCCTATCACGATGAGGTCGGGCATAATACTTCGCATTGCTAGGCACTCAAAGATACGATTGAGGACCTAATAAAGAGAGGTCACTTAAAAGACATTATGGTGTGACTTATAATATAGTGACCTTAGTAACCATAATAGGGTCCTGAGCAAAAAAGCAAGTATATGCTATAGAAACCATATGATTCTGTAATTTAGAAGTTAGTAAAAGTGCCCAAGTTTTCCCTTAAATTTTCATGACTGTGTGTTGAATAAGATTTCAGCAAAATACTATACAGAAAAGTCTGAGTTTAGACTAAAAATTTGGTGATTGCATACTACGCCTCATTCTTCTTGGAACTTACAAGGCCAGTAACGGGATACTAGGTCCGAACTAAGAAGACCTTTACATCTTCAAGGAAGATTTGGGAGACAGAGCTTATAGCTTAACAAATACGAATGGAACTGAGGTTCCCTGGGCTTGGAATGCAAGACATCTATTCACCCCACTAGTCCGGAAGCGAGCAATCACCCTTTTAATCTGAAAGGGGCATTCAACTTGACGTACTTACAAAGATCTGGCACTGTATGCATTTGACCTATGACTCAGCACCACATGCATGTGACTTACTACTCGGCACTGCATTCATGGGACCTATTACTTGGCACTGCATGTATGCGACTTACTATTTAGCACGGCATTTATGTGACCTACTACTTGACACCATGTGTATGCGTCTTATTACTTGGCACCACATGTATGTGACCTACTACTTATCATCAGATTCATGCAAATTACTACTCAGAGGCACAACTCTTGTGCAACCTATTTGAGCACTCAACTCATGCTAACTAAGGTGCAGCTCTCATAAGACCTACCTGGACACTCATCTCGTGCTAACTAAGGCACAACTTTCATGCAATTTATTGGCCATTCAACTTAGCACATATCCTTTTTTAATCATGCTTTATTAACTGAAGTCGATTGACTTACTGAGCATACATTTAACTAATGTTTTATTAAGTCATGATTTGCAGGAACTTATTCAAGTCAACTACATGCTATCATCTGTAACCTATTGAACATCCAATATGGTGTACTTGGAAAAGTAAGGAAATATGAAAAATTCATTAAAAAACCTTGCTCAAGAAGGTGAATGTACATACGAAGATTCAAAAATATAGCTCAAAATAAGCTTATAGCAAACATGTCCTAAGAGGAAGGCTAGCTTTTAGGAACTGAATCCCAGTGGGCAGGAGGATCAACATATAAGGAAAGCAAGTTGTCTATCATTTGATCTTCAACTAGGCCACTCTCAAGCTTTTTCTTGTCCTCATCCTAAACTAAGAGCTCATTCCTTAGCTCTATTGCCCCCAGTGTGGTCTAAGAAACCAAATGATTTAGTCACCTTACAAGGAGACAAAAGAACAAAGGAGAAAGAACCAAACTCACCAGTAGTACCATGAGGAAATAATTCAAGATCTATACAAAACTTTCCAGAATCCCTAGGAAGGAATTATCCATGGGAGCTTCCTATGCAGCAGACTATACACACCTCAGATCATTACATTTAAGATCCATACCATTAAAAACATGGAGGCTTAACCAATACGGCCATCAAGTTTTTAAACCTTGAGAAATAAGAAAAAGGGTTATTCTTGTCTTATATAGGCCACCTAGTCTCGCTAATAGATTTGAAAATTTGCCAGCTGCCCCCAATCTAATGGTTAGGTGAAAAATGAGGCTTGGTCACTGCCACATTTACGAACATAGGAAAATACACATTAAATATGGATAGTACAGATAAGATGATGGGATATAAGTCTGAATGATGGCATTGCAGATTAAAATTGCAAGCTTTTACTAGCAAAATTTCAGCTCTTAGTCTGCAGAACGAACTGAGAGCTGGGGGGCTAATGTTGTGGGTATTTTTAGAACCATGCAAATAGGCTGACAAAAGCCCAATAGACTGGCTTAGCTGACAAAGACCTGATTCACCTAGGATGAAGGTCGCCGGAGCGAGGCACGAGCTCACCAAATGCCAACTCAGGTTGTTAGCCAACAGAGGTCATAGTAGCAACCTCAGGTTATTAAAGACAAGACTTAGCTTGTAGCTTAAAGCACGCTCTTCCAGCTACCGTCTAGAAGCTCGCTATGGTTAAACCTGAGAAGGGACCAACTTACATGAATCAACCTATAATTAATTAATTATTTTTAATTACTGTTTACAGTCAATTTGTAACCCCCTAGCTACTATAAATAGGGGTCAAGATCATTGTAGAAAGGGGAGGATTGCTTTAAGAAAATCACCATACAAACTTGTACAAACAAATGCAAATACACCCAACAAAAAAGATTAAGAAATAACATAATCGTGAACATAAGAGTCGATTGACTTTAGCCGAATTATGTTAAAAACTTCAGGTGTCTCCTTATTCGTCCTCTCTCTCACTATCTCTCTTTCACTCTTTACACTCACTAGATTGCAGTTTGGGATTTACTGAAATTTTCTGGTTGATTAGATTTTGTCATCAACAGGAATAAATAAGTACATAATTCTAATAAACCATCAAATAGGGATTTTTTTTTTAATTCAATAGTAATGCTCATTCATTATAAACCTGATAATTCCCTTAAATAAGTACATAACTACTATGAATTCCAAATGAGCAATAGGTACTTTGTTGAGTATCTTAACAAAATCATTTTAGAATTTATTAAGCACCTACACAAAGGAGATACACTTATCAATTCCATATAAATGGAATCTTGCCATAATTTGGCTTCTAATAAAATATACTTGCCACTAATTTTACAGTTGATATATATTTATTATAGTAAGGTATAATGTCTTATTTAAACATGTCATGTGTATTGTGAGTAATATTCCATTTTAGTTAATGCTCCCACTAGTCATAACATGTCTATTATTTCCATAAAATATATAATAATAATAATTCAAAATAAGGTTTAATATTTTAGTATCAACAATATTTGCAAAACTACTATTATAATATATTAACAATAGAAGACCTTTAGAAATTATCTTCTCAAGACAAATTTCTATCTTCTATACCTTATATTATTATTTTATTTAAATTAAGGGAATACTTTGATCTTTATCAATTATGAACATTTCATAATTAAGTGTTAGTGATATATATTTTGTAATGAAGAGAAGAACAATTCATGCCAAAAAGAAGTTATAATATCATAAAACAACTTTATGTGCGGATGCTTAAATATATCAAGCTTTTAAAATAGAAAACCAATTTAAATATATGTGTTAAGCTCTTATACCAATGAAAGAATAGCTTTTATGATATACAAAATATATTTATAGAGTAACAATTTCATAATTTTCTAAAGATCATTCACGCATATTGTATTGGCTAAACAAAAGATTTAGATATGCCTTATGTGAATTGGAGAAAACTTCAACCAGAAAAACTTAACAAGTTTTTACTGTATTGTATTCTCACTAGCCACGAACTTAACACAAGTGTCGTTTAGAAATTATCACACTAGATTTCACAAATGCAAAGTTCTCTGAAGCTTACATGTACACCTTCTCTATCTTAAATCCTTTTCAATATTGTGTTTTTGAAGGTAGAGAAAGAATGAAAAAACTTATTATTATAGTTCTCCCATAATCCCATCCTTTTATAGTAAAATAGAGTGACTTACAAAGTTTCGTAATATTATAAATTTAAAGTATCAATATTAAATAGATTCATGCTTACTTAATTATGTAATCATCGATTCAATACATGAATCTATTTAATAACTATTAGACATAAATATATTATTTATTGTCTCCTTTCCCAATATGTATCCATTACATATAATCTAAATAAATAACTTCATTTATTTATTTATTGACTTTATACAGCATAGAAGTCTTTCGTACAGAAGTTGCATCCAAGATTTAAATTGAAACTGAAAAAAAAAGGAAATTAAAAGTCTTCTTACTTGCCCTTTCTTGGCAAGTGAGAGATATTTGTTGCATAATGACGTTTGAATTAAGATGAGTGTTACGACTTTTATAATTTTAAGAAAAGAAATCCCATCAGGTCATTACCTTCCTAGCAAACTCATATGTCTCATCAATTTTTTGGATTGGATTCCTCAAATTTTTTTATTATCAATTTTTTTTAATTATAAAGAGAGAAAAATATATTTTTTTATTTTAAGATTTAAATTTTTTTATTAGGACCCACCATTTCAATAAAAAAAAATTCATATCTATCTCTCTTATAAAGTTATACCTACCATTAAAGAAATTGAGGGAATCTATATTTTAATTTCTTATTCTAAAATTTACAGTTTTTTTAGTGAGACTCACCCTTTCAATATATATATATATATATATATATATATATAATATCTGTTTCTATCTCTTTTTTAAAGTCATACTCACCATTTAAAGAAATTAAGGAAATCCATATTCTAATTTCTTTAAACATAGAGGGCAAAAAAAAAAAAAAGAGAATATAAATTAGAGACAGAAATATACAAAAATTTATTGATAGGTTTTATGTAAAAATGGGGCCATACATATATTGATAGTAGTTTTTTTCTCTCCATAATTGAAAAAGAAGGATAAAAATATAGAAGAGATCCATGTTACACTTTGCTCTGTTCATATATCTCATAAAAATTACAAATCTTAGTGAAATTATTCTATAAACTATATAATTAAATTATTAAATTTCTTTACTTCAAACACCCCGAGGAGTACTTCTAATATTTCATCATTTTATATTCCTACGTAACGACTTTGTTTATAATAGGTAAGAATGGGAAAAGTTGAGAGATATGTTTCATTAAATATTTAACTAGTTACGTTGATTAGAGCAAACGATGCTTATTGGTCTAAATTGTCTGACAAATCTACCATCGGATCCATATTGTTTTATCATTATAGTACTTAACTCTTTATTTTGGATCATTAGCGACATAATACAAATAAAGTATCATATCGTCAAAAGGTTGGATTAAATTATAGTTTTATATTGTTTATCTTTTTCTTACAGGACAGCAAATAATTCTCTGTTAATATGCGCAACACTTCTCACATTAGTGATTGACAAAAATTAAATCCTTCAATAAAAGAATATGTCACTTGAAATTGGAATCTTTTATGGTGACCTGTCCAATTTTTTTTTATAACAGTGACCTTTCCATTTTTAATATAGCAGGAAGGAAACATAAATTTTAATTGAAGATGTGAAGTAAGAAAAGACGTGAATATATAAATATTTTTATATTAAAATAATAAAATTTAAAGAAAATTTGAGTTTTAATTAAAATTTTTTTATATTATCAAAAAATAAAAAGATATTATATTAAAAATAAGATTAATTAAAAAACTTAATTAATAATAAATGAATTTTAATATTTTTTAATGATTCGATAACACATGAATAAATAATTATATAAAATTAACTTATATTGATAGTAAATTATAAATAATTGTGTAAAGTTAACTTATACTAGTGGCAAATTAAATTTAAATCCAAAAAGTACTGTGAGTTCTAACAAAGGAAATTGTGTATATCTCTTTAATAAATTTATCTCCCAATTTTTTTAATAAATTTAAAGGATGAAAATTTGGGAGGGAGACCAATGAAGTCTACTTATTCAAAGGCTTCTAGAAACAGATAATGACGTGAGTTGGCCCAGCACAGCAAAATAAGTCTACGGACTGGACTCAACAATTTACTCTCTGGAAGCAGCAAACCAATCAGGCTCCCAGTTTCTAGGATCTACAAAAATTCCAACTTTCTACCATTATTGTTTAGCACGAAATTATAACACCAGATACTATGTATTTGTCTAATTATTGATTAGCTTTTCCTCCCAGTCTCTATCAAATGTCAGAACTCAGGAAAAACCTGTTGGAAGAACAATTAGAAGGCAGAATATAACGTTTTAATGCAAATGTATCAATACCTACCCCCACATAAATTTAAGGCGAGATTTTTGTTTTTGGCCAAAAATTATAAACTTGACAACATGAATTTTCCTGTGAGGTTTTTTTTTTTTTAAAGTGGATGTCAAATAAAAATGTTGTATAAATATTTTTTTTCTTTAAAAACGTCTGAATATAAAATTTTCAGCAAATTACTCAATTCTCTTCACCGGATCAAAATATGAACAAATATAAATGTGTATATACCTGGAATATATCACTTCACTTGATCTTTTCTCAAAGCTTTTTATACAAACTAAAGCTATGAAGTTGATATAAAAGAGGGTGTGATCGTGATTTAAGGGGAAATTAAAAAAAAAAGTGTGGACTGTTTAATATATGCCGGTTTAGCGGGGCCACAGTGGACCACAAGGTTTATTACCAAAAATGCCAGTTAGGAATTGGGCAAAAATTTTTGAAGTCAAAGGAAACTCTGTTGGAAGATGAAGCATGTATTCCATATGTTTAAAAAACTGGCAACCAACCACCAAGTACAGATGGCAAGTCTCAACCTACATAGACTCTTACTGTTTTGTTAATTGACAAAATTCATAGGTTGGCTGGCCAGCTCCAGTTGATAGCTTATTGGTTATGAATTTGAAGATCTTGACCAAGAAAATGGGAAATGGGAAGGAAGGTGCCATGATTAGGATGGACGTAGGATTTCCAACCAGTGGGGCTGGGCTTGTTTTTCAAAATGGAGAAATTTATAATTTGGTTCCTAAATTTTTTACTTTCTTTCACTAGGGTCCATCTTTAAAGAATTTTTTTAATTTAGTCCCTATCCAATTTTCAATTTAATCCTTCTATCATTTTTTTTTAATATTACAATATATATTTAAAAAAATTGAGTGGTGGCTCAACGTAATGTTGTTTATATAATGGGATTGATTAAAAATAACTAGAGGAGTAGAAAATTTTGCTCTATAAAGTTTGATGAAATTAAGTAAACCTTTCATCCAATTCAAAAATTGTTATATGTAAAAATTGGTTCGATTCAAAAGAGTTCGCGAGAAGCCCGAGAACGGCAAGAGGATCAACTCAAAGCACGCCCAGAGTCACTCTGCCACCATGTCGTGTCGTAAGCGACCTATCAGGCCGAGCTTGTGCTCGAAGAAGCGAGCTCGGGCGCTCCATTCTGAAAAGCAGGAAACGACCTGACTGATGAAGCATGATCAGTGACCTGAAAGCTTGCCAGACAGAGGACTAGATCCTGTCTTGCCCCAACTGACAAATGGGGCCCTGCCTGTAGAAGATAGTCTGCAGTAGCCGAAAGAGGAAATTCAACCTGCGCACATTGTCTTGTACATTAAATATTGATGTAACTTATTTACTGCATATGTAATTCTCATTGTACCTTTTCCTCCTCTATAAATACAAACAAGGAGCCTCTTTGTAAGGGGAGAGGTCGGACCATGTCGAAACTTTGCCAAAGCAGAGATCAAACATTGTAACTGTTAGTTTGAATGGGTGCCCTAGGCCAATTTGATTGGACCCTATCGCATCCAAGACTATACATTCTGTGGATTAGATATTAAAGGTTAAATGTTCATCTTATA
>JANHAO010025603.1:0-11308 GCA_026873985.1 Saraca asoca
TGTTTATACAGGTGGATTGGGCGTGTAGCCCTTGTTTTGTATGTAGGCCATGTGGCCAGCTGTCCGAAAAACAGAGGAAACTCTGCCGAATTTTCGGTAAAAATAATAGAATTCATGTTTGTTGGTTTAAATAGTGTATATGCATTGGTGTCACATCATGTGTATGTTAAGGCTTGTAGGGGGTTTCCTGATGACGACCTTCTACGCCGGTCACGGGCCCCGGGTTTGGGTCGTGACAATTACTAAACCATAAAATACACATATATTTGTATTATTTGTTGGGGATTTTGCAAAACATAAAACAATAATACAAACAACTACACGATATAAAAACAAAATATATAATCAATAATAAAACATAACAATTGTATTACCTATTGGAGATTATGCAATTTAGAACAAATAACATCATAGATAATTAACAAAGGAAAAATTAACGCAGTATTATATCCTTCAAGATTATACAAGAATTATATATCATGCAGAGGCTTAATATACTTGCAATTGTAAGAAATAATAGATCCCCACATAGTAAAAAATAAATAAAATAATCATAAAGGTTATTGGATGTTGCCATAGAAATATGATTTTAAGTTAATAAAACCCCCTTTAGGATAGAATTTTTTTCTTAATTCTTATAAGGAACAAATCTCTTTGTAAGTCACAAACCTTCTCCATAAGTGTTAGAGTTTTTTCTTAAGGTCACAAACTATCTCCAAAGTTCAAGAACTCTCTTTACATGTTATGAATCTTCTCTATATATGTAAAGTGTCCTGTCCTCAATGTAAGTCAAAAGATACAAAGAGAATAATATTAATATGAAAATTTTCTACAAGTAATTAACTTGCTACTTTCAACTAGGCAGTATTTTGCATATCTCACTTGTAAGATTAATGAAGGTATTTATAGGAAAGTCAAAGAGCCTTACTTCTAATTTAGGTATACCACTAGCCACAATAACCTACATTCCATTTATGAATCTTTGTCCACATTCAAGCACCAAGCCCACTATTCATGGTCATTGAAACAAGTTCATTTATAACACTAAAATCATTCATTTACAATTTTACATTAAGTGAATGGAACAATGTATCTTGAATTTTTCCATTAAATAAAGTAAAACACTTTTAAAACTAATAAAATTAACATTTGAAACAATTAAAATTCTTACCTGTTTAATTACAAATAATTCAAAACTATAGAATATAATTAAACAAAATAAAACTATAAAAACTAAATTATTGATTCAATGAAACTATAAAGACTAAAATTTAATTCATAGTTAAATTAGATTAATCAAGTAAATTCTTTTTTTTTTTTTTGTGCCTTGGCCCTAAGGACTTGATGGATCCTACACTTATGTGAAAAAGAGAATATTAATAGTCAATCAAAACTCATAATTGTTGGTTAGTTTGGATAGTAGAAAAAACTTGCTCTTGGCCTAAAAGTTTTAAAGTTAATGAATGACAACTTATAAAAAGAAGAAGAAGAAGAAGAAAAACAAGCAAGTTGCTACATTATTTATATAAAATGACAAAGAATAAGATCTATGTTGTTGAGGTTAAATAAGAATAAATAATAATTAAGAACTACTGATAAAAAAGATAAATGATAAAACCCACATCTAACCCCAATCAATGTAATAGAGTTTGACAAATTCAGATTTTCCAGACTTGCAAAATGAGAAAACAAGTGATCGAAGTTGGGGCTCTGAATAGCACTCCAATGGTTAATTTAGTAATCTTGTAAGAGAACATAAAAGGAGAATGAGAGTGAAGGCCCATGTCAAGGGTCCATACCTTAGTTTATATAGAAGAGTGATGCATAAATTGGTATTTTAGGATTGAGCCCATTTGATCAATTCTTAGCCCAATCAAACGATCAAGGCCCTAAGTGGTTTTTAGACTACTACCTTCAAGTGGCTTGCTCATTACAAGCCACTGCAAATCACTTTACTAGACCTAAACCTGCTCGACTATCTTCTACGCTAGCTAACAAGTCATGACCCAACACAATTATTTTGGGCTGTGTCATTTGCCCTTTCCCCTTAGCAAGGTTTGTCAAGCATTCGCTAAGAGATTATTAAGCTTGATTCTAGTTGTACAATTGGAATTGTAAGAATTTTGCTAGTTTAAGTATTAATCATCCCATGCTGGGGGCTTGTAGTGGTTCAACTGTTTGCTTATAGTTAAAAATTTGAATTTCAGATCTTTCATCTCTTTAAGGCTTAGTATAGTATTAAGAAACTATTCGAGTTTAACTTAATATTGAAGAGGTTGTTCGACCTAAATTTGATACTAAAGGAGTCATTTAGGCAAGATTTAATTTCAGTGAAGTTACACAACTTAAACTTGATACTAAAGGGGCCGTTTGGGCATTTTTAGTATTGAGGGAATTACTTGAATTTGACATAGCTATTGAGTGAACAGCTTAAGCAGTTTTTAGTACCAAGGGAACCACTCAGATTTTGCTTAGCTACTGATGAAGGTGCTTAGGCATTTTTTTAGTACTAAGGGAACTGCTTGGATTTAACTTAATGTTGAGGGAGCTGCTCGGGTTTTATATGACATCAAGGGCTCAAATTTGATTTAATGTCAAGAGAGCTCTTTGGACATTTAGTACTAAAGGGTTTGCTCAAATTTAACTTAATGCCAGGGGAGCTATTCAGGTTTAATATGACACTAAGAAGAATGCTTCCATTTGATTTAATGCTAATAGAGCTGCTCGGGCTTGATATGACACTAAGAGGACTACTTGGGTGTTATGACCTAATTTTTTAGCCATGAACAATGTGAATATCACTATCTCAGTTGATAATCACTAGTCTATAACTTATTTATCATGCATTTCTATTCATGCTTACTCTAATAATTTCTAAATATTTTTAATCAAGTTCATTTGATTGGTTATGGAACAACACACTCATGGGAAGGAAAATTAATTCATTAATATATATATATATATACACATATTAGGAATAATGTACAATGATATTGCCTATTAAGGCATATTCCTATTCAACAACAATATTTAGCATTATCCAATCACTTCTGAAGATTTACATACATTTCACTGGCCAGTTCTATCAGTCATTCTTCTTTAATACCCCATATCATTTCAAGGACAAGCAAAGCAAAGGTTAGTTTAACTTATAACATGAAAAAGTGTCAAAAGTATAAGTTAGGCTAAATATGTCCTTAAAGACCCTATAACCATACTATATACGATCTCAAAAGGTTAGCAAAATATAGCTGGTAGATCCCTCAAGGACCAAACCATCCTAGGGTCATCATCAATAATATATTTGGGGTTGCAAAGAAATGATTTTCACCTTACAGAGAACCTCACAATCGATTAGAGTCAGAATAACTATATAATGTACTCTAATCTCATACATGCTAAGTAGACTATCTATAGAGGTGATAAAGGTGTTAGTAGTTATCTCTATGAGATTATTATCCATCTTATTTTTTAGTGGTAGGTTTAGCTACTATATCGTGAGAATTTGAAAAAAATCCATAGAAAAGTGAGTCTGGGACTTAGTGAGATAATCCTTACCAAACTTATGAACTCTTCTAATAATAATTAACACATGTATATACACTTCACAATTATATGATTAAATTATATTTACATACCATGTTCTTTAATCAAGCCATTCAGTTTCTAAAAACTCACCTTTGTATAATATCATATCACATCATCCATAATACCCTATAATGAATCATGGGTTCTCATGGCTTCAGGCCATCATTAATATCATCATACCGTTAGGTTAGATTAAGTCACATTTCAGGATTTCCAAATATAACAATTCAGATAAATGACATAAAAAATAACAATTATAAATCTCCTTGTTACTTTGGTCCAACCTTATCTCACACAAGCCTAACCTTATCCTTTCAAGCTCCCACCTCATACCACTCCTCATATTGGAACATGCATATCTGAGATCTAATTCTTTTTTTCTCCATTTCATCTTATCAAACACATCTCATCATCATCAATTATCATTCTATAATCACCATTCACATTTCATCATCATTAATTATAATTCACCTTATGTCTCATGAAGACATTCTCAACTATAAATAATACCATTAATTTAATGATCAAATTACACATTTGTGTTTAACCTCAATTTCAATTGCATGGATCATAAATTTCAATACCTTCATAATCATATATTTCAATCTCACTGCTATGACAATTATTAATATTACTATCATGGAATTATGTATATACAATAATTATGTTCATTGATATTAGTTTATGATTTACTCTTTTAAGGTTTCTTAACTGTTATACTTGAATTATTTGGGCTTCATATAAGATTAGTCCAAAGGGAAATTGGGAATTTCTTAGAAAAAACAAATTTTTTGGCCTGAAAAGAATACAAAATTCTAGAGGTGCAATTAGAATCATGAACATGATCATGGATAAAATTTCAGTAGAATTGTGAATAGAATCATGGTATTCAAAATAGGAAAGGATCGATTCGACTCGAGGAAATTTAGTTGTAATTGCAAGTTTGCTCGCCAAAACTTGCTACCATTTAGGAAGTCTAAATATAAACGCGATTAGGATCACGATCAGAATCAGAGAAGCAAAATTATGAAAGGTTAATTCGAATTATGAGAACAACAATTAGAATTTTGATTCGAATATTAAAACACTAAACTATAATATTGCTCTGTAATTACGACCATGATAGCAGGGTCAGTTTAAAAATTGTGATTTGACTAGTATGATTTGGGAATACAGGAATAATTGTAGAAAAATAGGGGAAATAACATGCAATTCCAAACCACCTCATAGGAATTTAACATAACATATATTAGACACTTAAACATGTATAAAACTCAGCTATTTTAATATAGGTCTAACCATTATTTCAACCTATTCATTCAAACTTAATCTTTATCATAAAATCATAAATATCTATTTCCTTCATCTTGCATCACCATTCAATAAATCACAAGCGGCAAATACATCATAGTTCTTAAAAAAGATAAGAATTACTCACCTTAATAGCTAAAACAAGAAATCACAACTAGTCTCATGAAATCTTCTATACTCTTCAAGAACATAAAAAAGAACATATTAGCTTTCAAATTTTCCCATAGTTTTCTTTCTTCAACTAATCATATATAATTATATTATAGTTCCAATGCAACAAAACAAGCTATATATAATAGATTTGAGCTCTAAAACACCAGAAAAATCAAGTTGATTCATAAGTTAAATAGTGTCATGAATAGTGACTATGGATTTAAAAAATTCATAACTTAAGTTTTTCTTCATGAATTAGTAAGATCTTAGTATCAATTTAAAGAGGAAGAAAAGAGGAATCAATTAGAAAAATAAGAGAGAATAACACAGAAGAATATATGCTTACCTAAAGAGAAAGAAAGAGCATTGTAGAGAAAGAAAAAGAGTGCAAGTTGAGAAGAAATTTCGCATAGGCAGCAACTGGAAATAGGCTAAGAAGATAATGAACTAACTAAGGGAGGGAAAAATAGGAAAAGACAAAGTCAACCTAAGTCTTTGACTTTTCCTTTTTAATAAACTTTCATATCTTCTAAATTTCAAGTATGAATTTGACATACGCATCAATCACTAGTAGCCATAAAATTTTAACACAAATTAACTAAAGTAATTATCTTTATAACAGCTATAATTTTACACCCAATAGCCCTGGTTTTGATCCTTCTGAAGTTTTCCAGAACTTAATTTCCTGTTAAGACAAATTTTGCTCCATAAGCATTCAAATTGGAAATTTAAATCTCCTAAAGATTCCTTAAATTCATATAGTCTATTTTTATCTTATTCAGACACTTTGTGTCTCCAAATTTACAATTTCAAAATTTTTGAAAATTTTAAATTCCCTTTTTTGGATTTTTAAAACTATTTTATTACCAAAATTAATTTTAGAAAATTTGAGGTATTACATTGGGCTCCGTTAGCATCAATTTCAAGGAAACCGCTCAGGTTTAATATAACACTAGGGGGACTGCTTGGACTCAACTTGATGCCGAGGGAGCTGCCTAAATATTTTTTTAGTACCAAGGGACTACTTTGAGTTGACTTAATACCAAAGGAGTTGCTCAGGCTTGATATGACACAGAGAGGACTGCTTGGATTTGACTTAATGTCAAGGGAGCTACTTGAGCTTGATATGATACTAAGAGGATTCCTCAAATTTGATTTTATGCTGAAGGAGCTATTTTAATATGACACTATAGGGATTACTCAAATTTAATTTAATGTCAAGTGAATTGCTTAGGTTTGATATGATATCGATGGGACAACTCAGATTTAACTTAATGCCAAAGGAATTGCTCAAACATTTTTTAGTATCGAAGGCACTGCTTGGATTTAACTTAATGTAGAGGAAGCTTCTCGAACATTTTTTAGTACTAAGGGGACTGGTTAGATTTGACTTAATGCCAAGGAAGCTATTTAAGCTTAATATGACATCGAGGAGATTGTTTAGATTTAACTTAATGCTGAAGGAGCTGCTCAGACTTGACATTGAGCTCATGGTTCAATCTTTTTAATATCAACTACTTCTTGCTATTTTCTTCCCTTCATTTTATTGATTAGATATGTAGTTCACTTTCCTAAATCTTCTACCACTTTTTAGTTTTTAGCTTTTTAGCTTGTGTGAGCCCTTTTGCTTAAGTTAATTGATCTTGGCTAAGAGAACCTACAAAGTGAATAGAACTAGCTATGCTTGATGGACCTAGATCCACTGGGCATGCTTCGATGTTTAAACCAATGATCATTCAAGAAAAGTATAGATCAATGTGTATTTGAGAGTGAGGGATGACACTTGTTGTGTTTTTATTGGTGAATTCCTTTTAGGTAATCAATAACTAATTGATCAACTTCCACATATACTTTCTTTTTGTTGATTGTTGTAGGTTCTTTTCTTCTTTAATTTTTGTCAGCCTTATGTGAAATATTATGTGTCACACTTCTAGGCATGTAAATTTCGAGAAATGTCAAGCCTGTCATATGGATTAGAAAGTCAATCACCTTTTATACTTTTGGGCCAATTGACCCATATGGCAATTAGTATTTTTTAGGACAAGTATTAAGCTTTGCATATTTTTGTTCCCTCCCATACAAAGAATAGCACTATGTTAGTATAGAAATGTGTGAACATGTCTTCTTGTATTAATTTTCAATAGTAAATTGTAGCAATAAGCATGGTATAATTCTTCAAGTGATAGCATCATGTGCACTTGTTACATCCCATGTGAAAGCTAATCTTTCAAAAGTAGTAGGGTAAATTATCACAAAAGTAATTCTCATGCATGTTCAAGCATGCATTAATACATAGAGAATATTTGGCAACTGCCATACTCATATATAGTAGCATGTTTTTTTATCCAGTTTTCTAAAAATAATATTTTATAGGTTCTAGAAGCATCTTACTTTCCCATTCGATCAAATACATTGTGTAAGTGTTATGTCAACCTTTCACCATAAAAACATTTATACATAGACATTTAAGCAATTCAAGTAATCAGGTATTTAGCTTCACTTTTTTGTTAAAAAAAAAAGATAAACTATATCTTAAAGCCAAGTGTGAAGCATTTATGTGGTAGTATAGCTTTCATCAATATCACAAGCAAGACAGTGATAATTTTAAAGTGTCTTACACCTCTCCAAACCATGACATTGCAAGTGTCATACATGAAGTTTATCCTCCTACAAAGATGCAAATACATTGAGAAGAGCAACAATGATATTATACTAAGTTAAATAGGCTTAAAAATTATTGTTTAGATCCCACATATCAGTTTGACTTTTGTGAATTGTCATGGCTGCCCAACAAGTTATTGGATATATTTCCATGTGAGATTTAATCATACCTCACATATTCATTTAAAAAGATTATTTTTATTATCGAGCTATTACTAAAATTCCCTCTAACGGCCTATTGGCCTCTTGGTGCTTAATATTGTCTCATTTATAAAAATCTTGGTAATTATGACAAGTGGGCATACATGATCAAGTACCGTGATAATCACGTAAATATAAGTTATACATAATAGCATAAAGTAATATGAGGTGACACATATTCTAACATAACCATGCATCTTTAATGCAAAAATAGAAATTATATATGCTAAATATTTGCTTTTTTTTAAAGGTTAGGATCTATAGTGGTCAAGCAATTGTTTGTCGATCCAAGTTCATCTTCAAATCTCTTATTGAATTTATCTAACCAAGTTGTTCACTTATTTTTGTCTATCCATGGAAATGACATTTGCAAAAAAATTTCTTGGCCTAAATCTATAGTTACATTTTTAATTGATTGTTATTCATAATTAAGACTTAATCCTGAGAAGTACATGTTTTATCGGGCAAGCCTATTGAAGCTTGATTATTTCTAAAACTTTAATAAACTATTCCTCTAATCTAGAAGGATTTATCAATAATTCTCCTATAACATGAACTTGAATAAATCAATAATTCTTGTTTAGGGAAACTCACAAGTAATCTCACATATCTACTATGATATAGCCTTTAAATTTAAGTGCTAAAACAACTCTAAACACTTAGATCTATTATAGTGGAAGTGGCTACTTTCATGCCCTGATCAAGCTTATTTAATATTATTAGACTACATTTTCATGGTTTATGGACTATGGAAAATTTATGTGATATAACTATGATTAGTTGGAAACTATTTAGAAGAACTCTTTGCAATATCAGTGACATCACTTTTCAACTAGATAGTAGATATCTTTTGCAAGACACAAAAATAACATAGACATATATTCAAATATGATAGGAAAGATAACATATTGGGCAAGTTTTAAAGGTTTTATTTGGATAAAATAAAGATTATATATGATCTACAACATTATGATCATCTATATCCACTTCACTCTTTTATCTTAAGAAACTATAATTTTTTATTCTATTCCACATTTAATAGGGAAAGAATGGTAGTATGTTCAACTTGAGATCAAAACACATGGGTCTGAAATTGATTGTAGTCTTATTAGCTTGACAATTAATGCTTATGTAAGCAAGGACCTTAATATGCGAGGGGAGTATTTTGATTTTCATTTCTCTACATTTTCCTTGAAAAAGTGATGGCTTCATATAGGTTACAAATCTTATCACTATTATCTGGTATATTATATTGTAATCATCAAGAACTAATGACCAAATTTAATGATTAGTATTGTTGATGGTTCTGCTATCACTCATTACCATAAACGATAGAGATACAAAGCTAGCTTTTGAAATGCTTAATGTTTAATATTCAATTTGTTCAACAAGTCATTAGTCAAGCATGCTTTTGAAACCTTTTGACCTAAGTTTTATGCATATGATGCATCTTACAAGCCAAATGTACCAAGAGTGATAACTAGTCCTCTATTGGGAAAAATAACTCACCGTTTTGTCAAGAAAACCCTTAATATTAAATCTAATAATACATCCCCTAATATGCTTAAAATTGCCTTGGCAATAGCTATGAGATCTAGGGTATCAGGGGGTTTACTAAGACTTATATGTATTCTTCTAAGGTATAATAAGGTTGAACTTTCAACCACCCATCCTTTTAACTCATTTTTTGAACCTCATAGTGACTGAAATTTTTTCTATCAAAATTCTGGTTCCAAGATATATATATGGCCTATACAACTTGCTCTATGTACTAGGGTAAGTGCCAAAATTCCCTAAACCACTAGATGAAAGATAGGCTGCAGTAAAAACCTACTGCATGTAATACCATTTGATTTGTAATATGTTGAATGCTTCAATTAGGCATTTTATCAAACATCTTAATGTAACTCAAACTAACCATATCTTACAAATAGCTCAGATCATGTATGATGCACAATAAAGTCATATCATAAAGTCTAGTGTTTAGGCCATGGCAATAGTGAATTTAATTAAGATTTGCACATTATATATTTAAATTTGGAATTTCAAGAAACTATACCTCTGAAGGTACTTTGGAGATAATGCAATACTACTTTGATTGCCTCACACCCCTCTATTGTCTTCAAATTGATTACAGGTATTTGTCGTCAATTTATAGGGTGAATAACACTAATCACATTTGCCTCAAGGTGTATTGAATTTTAGCTTCAATTTTGCTTCATGTTGCATAAGTTTAGTCAAGCCAATAATTTGCTTGATATCTTCCTCAAATTGACCATGAATGTCAATATAGAATATGATCTTGCATTGGACCCTAATATCGCCAAATCCATTGACTTTGATAGAGCATTCACTTATCAAATTGACCTAACTGACAACATTTCTACTACTCTAATAAAGTTTAGAGCTCATATCTTTTCTTCATGATTTGAGGATTACCATGAAACCTTTGATGGTTATAAAGCTTTTCCAGGTTTAACAATCTTGATCTCTCAAAGTTCTAGAGAGAAAATTTTTGGATGATCATCAATGTTTCAAATTTGATGATCGATCCTTACCCCATAGATCTATGCCATCACCAAGAATCTAGGGAGTGTTGTTGCTCAGGCTTTTTTATAGAGAATTTGGTTAAGTATTTTTCCTCCCTTTCTCATGGTGATCCTCTATAAAGATGAAATCTAAGCTAAGCAAGATTTTTAAGCAAGTTTGGCTAAGTAAGCCATAGAAGGCACTAATAACAAATTCATATTTTTTAAATCTACAAAATGAAAAAATAAGTGATCAAAGTCGGAACTTCAGAAAACATTCCGACGGTCAAGTTAGTAACCTTGTAAGATGTTGACACCAAAATCTGGTTAACTAGGTTACTTGGTTCTGCTCCTCTGACTGCGTGTTGGAGAAGGGTTACAGAAGAACAAATAAAAGCTTTTAGAGGGATGACTCATAAGAAAGCGAAACAACGGGAGTTTTTACGTGGTTCAGCGAAAGCCAATGTTAGGCCCCTACGCCCACTTGTTCTTTTTCTTATTTATTCTCAGATCCCCATTCTCTTAATATGTCTCCCTTATATATAGTGAGGGAGAAGGTTACAAACGTAATTCTATCTGATCAGCAAAATGATCATTTCCACCGTCTGCTGTATTTAATGCTGGCTGCCGGTGCAATTAATGCTGGACAAATCGTTGTCAGTTTACCGGGGAGCTGATGTGTATTGTTTAGGACTTGAGCTGTCAACCTTCTTGTCGTGTGTCAGATGGCTGACTGGACTTGAGATTGTCTCCCGAAGCAGTGAGTCGTGGTCCTACGGATGCTGCCTTTGCTCTCGTGGAGTCGTTTCACGACGTCGGCTACTGTGGAGATAGCTTTTCATTTCCTCGCATCATAACGACTTCTT
>JANHAO010025604.1:0-11305 GCA_026873985.1 Saraca asoca
AACCATATTGAAAATTTGGTCATGTTTCATAAGGGTATAATTTTATGGCTCACTTATTCCGATTTCCTGATTAATGTCTCCTACTGATTATCCTCTTCACTATATGCAGCTCGTAGAATTTTCAGTCATGTCTTGGTGCACAATTGAGTCAGATCCAGGTATGCTTTATGCCTTTCTTATGTTACTCTCTTTGGGATTTATTATAAGGGCAACTTGCTTGTGATTATCTAATTTTTATATAATTTTGTTAATGATGTTGTTTCAAGCTTCCTGCTTTCTTTTTTCCAGGTGTGTTTACAGAACTTATACAACAAATGCAAGTAAAAGGAGTGCAGGTAAGTTGTTCCTAAATATGTATATTTTTTGGTTTGTTTTGTTGATGCATTGACAACTTATGGTTTTATGGTGCATATAAGTTTTTTGTTCTCTGTATATCTTCTCTAATCTCCATGATATGCTCTATTGGTTTTAGTTAAAGTAATATTTAAAAAAAAAAAAAACTTTAGCACGAATATTACAGGGATATAAAACTAAGATTTAGAGACTGCACTGTTGTTATCAATGATTAAATTTGGTATTTGATTAGGCGGAGAAAATATGTAATAAAAGTGAGAGTGATAGCTGCTGGACAGCAGATACTGATTTATGTTTACTAGTAGGTAATGTATAGCTTGGGCTAGGCTAGAGATTGATATATCTGTTGACACCAAGAACCTAGATATTTGCAAACTGTTCTAGTCGTTTAGACAAACAATTACAGACTTTTACCATCTGCAGGACATATTTAAAAAAAGTTTAGAATATCAGTAGGATCAGTACCAGTGAGAGAGGACTAGGTTTGAGTGTTTCAAAAGAGGGGCAAAAGAAAGAAAAACAAAACTATATGTATCTAGATAAAACAGACAACCTGATTTTTCTTTCTTTTTTGTACCCTTCAGCACCATTGGGTTGTCTTGGGTTTGGTTTAGATCCTGTAAAACCTAAAGAGCTCAATTTAGACATGATGCCATTATAGAATTTATGCTATTTTAGCTAATTTTTGCTAAATCTTGAAAAATCAGAGGCCAAACTTCTGAGTCATTCATCTCAACATCAATTAAAAAATAGTTGATGGCTTAAAGACCATCATGATAGGGAAGGAGTTGTGTCTTTAACATTAGCATTTAGTTTTATATGCAAAGTTTATTAGGCTCTATACTTTTGATTTCCCACCTTGTCTTGTTTATCTTCTCCATGTATGCAAACATGATGCAATCATTTGTATTGGCAGGTTGAGGAGCTGTATTCCTTGGACCTTGATTCTCTCAACAGCCTTAGGTTGGTGCAATATATCAGCTACTCTCTAATACATAATAACATTCATGTTGTGATAATGCATTTGTGAACATCTGCCTTCTTTTTCTTGTTTCCACCATCAATTACAGGCCTGTATATGGGTTGATTTTTCTTTTCAAATGGCGTCCAGGGGAAAAGGATGAACGTGTCGTAATCAAAGATCCAAACCCTAACTTATTTTTTGCAAGCCAGGTTGGTTTTCTTGATATAAATTTTACTGAATTGTGTTGTTTTATAATTTACTGATCTGAGTTGTACATTTGTAGGTAATTAATAATGCTTGTGCAACCCAAGCAATCCTGTCCATCCTTATGAATTCACCCGATATTGACATTGGTCCAGAGTTGGCAAAGTTGAAAGAGTTCACCAAGAACTTCCCTCCAGAACTTAAAGGTTTGGCTATCAATAACAGTGAACCCATCCGAACAGCCCACAATAGCTTTGCCAGGCCTGAACCATTTGTCCCTGAAGAACAGAAGGTTGCTGGCAAAGATGATGATGTTTACCATTTCATAAGCTATATTCCTGTGGATGGAGTACTATATGAGCTTGATGGATTAAAGGAGGGTCCTATTAGCCTTGGTCAATGCTCTGGTGGGCAAGGTGATCTGGAATGGCTGAAGATGGTGCAACCTGTGATCCAGGAACGCATTGAGAGGTACTCACAAAGCGAGATAAGATTTAATCTTATGGCAATAATCAAGAACAGGAAAGAGATGTATACTGCTGAGCTAAAGGAGCTTCAAAAGAGGAGGGAACGTATTTTGCAGCAGTTGTCTGCATTGAAGTCAGAGAGACTGGTGGACAACAGCAGTTTTGAGGCACTGAACAATTCTCTTTCTGAAGTGAATGCTGGGATCGAGGCTGCAACAGAGAAGATCTTGATGGAGGAAGAAAAATTTAAAAAATGGAGAACTGAAAATATCCGTAGGAAACACAACTACATACCCTTTTTATTCAACTTCCTAAAGATTCTTGCTGAGAAGAAGCAGTTAAGGCCCCTCATCGAGAAGGCTAAGCAGAAAACAAGCAGCTCCCGGTGAAGAATGTGGTGTGTTTTAGTTGATATAAATTTATATGGGGATTGTTTTCAGTATAACTAAAGATTATGCCGTATGTATGAAGTTGTACTTTGTCGTCACTTTTTAAGCAGTCTATTTATTGAGTATGCGAATTAACTGTGGCACATGTCTTATCTAACTTTTAACTCTAAAGGTTAGATGCATGATTGCTCTAGTTAGTGAATGGTTATATGCAGCATTTAAGAATTTCTCATCATTAGATATATCCTAACATTGCAATGTTGCAAGAAATTCAAAATTACAACACTATGAGGTTATATGTTAATTAATTGGGTTTAGCCCAGAAAACAAAAAGTCGACAATTTGCCTGTCCCTGGGTCTATTCTGCAGGTCTAACTCAGGAACTCCAAAATTGCATAATAGGCAATGGACACAGGAAGCGAGACAAGCATACCAAAGATGACCCTGGTGAAAGAAAATGTAGAAGTTTGAGCTTAGATCAATTCAACATAATATCAAGTTACTAGTCACATAAGAAGCTTACGCAGTGCTAAGAACCTCTGCATGCAATCCATATTCTTTAGCAAAAATGAAGGACGTGATGGATTGTGGCACTGCTGCCTACACCACACAATCAAACAAATGTTAGTTTTTGAATTCTTTCAGAGGGAATTGGAAACCACACCAAAGTGCTTACAAGTGATTAAATGACACAACCTTTGATTAAGCTTCAAATACATTGGTTTATAGTCACTCCCACTAAAAGTTGAACTGATGATTATTCGTCGAGTTTTGCACAATCAACTATGACCACGAATTCATATGTTTGTAGCTGAAGAACATATTTAAATTTATTCTTCATATTTATTCTCGGGCAATATCCTATAATATATTAATATCCATCTTTTATATTTTGGAGTAGCAATCGATGGTAATTCTTCCTCCATTAATACAAGCAATTTCCACTTGAAGCAGGCATCTTTCTCTTATATATTCTGCTTTTCACGTTCGAACATAAAATTAATTAAACCCAGTAAAATTTAGAGCATAAAGTAGTCCATTAATATTAATATATAGTCAGAGAAAGGGTGTACTTGAATGATAGCGACTCGTAAAACGTCACCATGTAATCCCACAGCAATGGCACCGATGGCCATGGCTGCTGGTCCCGCGATGAACTTTAGAACTATTCCAAATACAGTAAGACTTGGCCCACACGCAAACACCCTCTCTTGAAGTGCCATAAAAATACCTGCATTCATCATGTTGGATCATGTCCTCTTAATTACTAATTATATAGAAGAAGAAGAAGAAGACCGATCATCACCAATCAACTCTCACCCATACTAAACATGGCAGTGCCTGTCCCAGCCTTTGACATGATCAATACAGATCCCTCCACCACACTTGGCATCTCCAACTTAAACCTACACCAAATATATAATTAATTAATTTCACTTAGCATGAAATAATCAAAACGAATTTAACAAGAAGGACCTGTTAGCTATGAAGGCCCAAGTCATGGCAACCACACAACCATAGGAGTTGGGGTTTACTGCAAGTTTCTGCAAAACAGACTTCATCAGCTTCCGAAAAGGAGGCCTACGACTATCTTCCATGTTATTACAATCTGCCTCTACATCTTGAGCACTTGGACTTCTTGTCGTTTTCGAGCTAATTATACTCTCAATTCTGGTTCGTCGAAATTCCAAGACAAAAAGGAGCAGAGTGAGCCATATGATGGCCTGCACCGCGGAGGATTGGACGACCAGGTCCACCCCCATTGGACCATACATGGCCTCTATTACAGGCACTCCCACCACAAGAGCATTGGTTAGAGTGCACAAAGAGAAGCTGGTTATGGACCAACAATAGCTTGCTTTGCCGCTGCACGTGGCCCAGACCCCAAGCACCACAACAATGATCAACTTTGATATGGTATCAGCACCTATGAACAAGAAGTTCATCTTGAATGGATCAACATGAGCTGTGAACTCAAAGGTGAAGAGTGGCAGCGTGAAGTAGCAGACCAGGCGGTTTATTGCATCACACTGCTCCCTGGTGAAGATATGCCACCACTTGAGAGAGCCATATCCTAACATGAGAGCCACATAGAGTGGTACCGTGGCCACTACCACCTTGTAAACATCTTCCCACGCTATCATTTTTGTTCCCTCGATCGGGCACTTTGGGACATGGTGTTGAATCTAATATAACCTGGGTATTTATACTGATTGCGTGGACAAGAGAAGAGAATGTTTTGGTTCATTTATATTAATTACTACAAGGAAGCTGTCGTAGAGATGAGTTGAGAATAGGATTCGATGGGATTCTTGAAGTGACATGAGTGCATGCAAGTGTGTAGTTACTTTCTTGATTTATGGGCATGTCAATTCTCAGTGACATTATACATATTATGTGGGAATATGGAATAAGGTGCAGCGATTATTCCACCCACCTACAAATTCCCTTTTTACCATGCATGTTATCTGAGGAAGGCTATGGGAGAGAGATACGCCTTTTATTTGAGAAGGCTTGAGGCATCTATTCCCTTCAACTCTCCGCATGAATATTCCCATACAGTCCACCAATTCCTTCCTCTGTCAGCCACTGCTTCTACTTTCAATATTCTTGAGCCATCTACCATGGCTTACTCTTATAATAAAGTATTAATTATGCCATCATTAACAAATTAAGGAAGCAATCCAATGTGCAAATTTTGTAATTGGGTGCTGACCTGGTTCCAGGATCAACCCGCATGCCTCAGGAGAAGGAGGAGGAGGAGGTTAAGGCCCATGAAGATCCACGTAACTCTCTCCCAATCGAACCGCCTCTTAGATTCATCGTCCACCTCATCATATCCAGCAACCACTTAAAACATTTTCAATGATATTTTTGATGAATCTCTTCGTATATAGAGATCTGCTCGCCACATAATATAATTAACATGATTAACACTCATTCTGTTTTAGGAAATGACTTAATGTGATTCAACAATTAAATTATTGGTTATTTAGAAAATCAAAATGCAAGGATAATAAGAATAAAATGTTTTTGAGACTATAGAAATCTACTTTTTATTTGAGTAATAAAGCACATATTTATACAACATAATGAAAATTAAAATATAAAAAAATTTGAATAAAAAACTAAATTATAGAAAAATCTGCTACATGTTGAGCATATTAGTTAATTGCTTAAAAAAATAGTATAGTGTGATAGTTATAATCCTATCAGTCACTTAACTTTTTTATCTCCTAAAAAAAAAAAGATAGAACAAAGAAAACAAATTCTATTAACAGCTTCATGTGTTATGATAGTCAACACTCCTCCTCGGAGTTGCATACTCCAAGTTTTTACCTCAAGAATTCAAATATAACCTTAGGAAGCGCCTATTAGGATGTTAGCACTTTGATTTTCTGTTTTGCAATAAATTAGTTACACTTCTCCTTCCTTTTGTACCTCTCTTAGAAGATAAAATTTTATCTTGAAGTTTTTTGTTTTGTCATGGAACACTAGATTATTGGTAATTGAAATTGCAACTTGGTCATCCACAAATATTTGTGTGCTTTCTTCTTGATTCATATGCAAATTTCTCATGAGTTTCCTAATCCAAAGGGCTTGATTCATAGTAGTAGCAATAGCTACATATTCTGCTTCTGCTATGGATTGAGTTATGACTTCCTATTTCTTAAAATACCATGAGAAAATTCCAGAACCAAGGCTAATACAATAATCTGAGGTGCTTCTCATATCATCAACACATTCAACCCAATCATTATCAGAATAATCATGGAAACTAAAATTTTTAACTTGACTTAATCTTATTCCATAATCAACTATGCCCTTAACATATCTAAGAATTATTTTTGCTGCTTGAAAATGGATTTCACTAACACAGTGCATGTACCTTGATAACAAACTTACTGCATGCATGGTATATGGCCTGTTGCAGTCAAATACATTAGACAATCTATTAGGCTTCTATACAGCCTTTCATTAACTTTTTTTGCTCAATCTTCTCTACAAAACTTCTCTTTTTGATTAATTGGAATTGAGTTTGGCTTGCATTCTTCTATGTTGAACTTCTTGAGGACTTCCTTTGCATATTTTTGCTTTTGTTGTACCTACATACCAAGGAAGAAAGACATCTTTCATTTCTTTTTTAAACTTATCAATCCGCTCCTCCTTTATTACAACTATATATTTCTGATTAGTTGCAACTTCTTCATATCTTGCAGGCTCCATTACAACAATGTTATACCTCTAAAATGTTAGAGAGTAATTTGGTTCCTCTAACGAGTTCTTCATCCAAATCATCATTCTCCCTCTTTAACTCAAGCTTCTTGTCATTCTCCCCAACTTCAGGTGTCTAATTCAAGGAACTAGACATCCCTACTGACAATTACTTTTTTGCTTTGTGGTAAGTAGATCTTGTAGGCCTTTGAAATTGAACTATCATCTACAAAGATTGTAGGTTCTGCTTTCTTGTTTAATTTGTCTTTCTTAACCCAAGGAATATAAGAGACGCATAGGCAACCAAATGTCTTCAGATTATGCAACTTTGGTTGTAGCTATACCATGCTTCAAATAGAGTCCTTTTCTGTAAAGCTTTTGTTAGCAATCTACTTAGCAAAAAGTTTGTTGTGTTTGCAACCTCAACCCAGAACTTCTTTGGCAGCCCTTTGTCATGAAGCAAGCACCTAGTCATTTCCATAATTATCTTGTTTTTTTCTCTCCACAACACCATTTTGTTGAGAAGTGTAAGGTACAGTCAATTGGTGTTCATGCCTATATATTCACAAAATTTATTAAATTTTTCAAAGGTATATTCAGTTCCATTATCAGACCTGACCACTTGTATTTTGCATCCACTTTGAGTTTCCACTCAAGCTTTAAATTTCTAAAAGATGTCTGCAACCTCAAATTTAAGCTTTCTAAAATAAATTCAGCATATTCTTGTGCGATCATTAATGAAAGCAATATAATACTTACTGTCATTCAATGATGGTGTTTTTATAGGTCCTCCCACATTTGTATGTATTAATTATAGCTTCCATGTAGCCCTCTAGGCCTTGTTTTGTGTAAAAAAGAGCCTTGTTTGCTTTTCATATTGACAGGCAATACATGTAGGAAGATCCTCCTTTGATTTAGGTAGGCCTTCCACAAGATTGTTCTTCTTTATGAAGAGTAGAGCAGCATGATGGAAATGGCCAATCTTTTATGCCAAAGCATTGCATTGCTATCTTTTTTGTGTGTTGCAACCTGCTCCTTTTTCATCAAATCCAAGGTAAAGCTTTTTCCTTTCATTTGAACTTTAAACACCTTTATGCCTTCTACATTTTTAATCATGTAGTTTTTGTCTTCAAACAACACCTTATAGCCTTTTTCCAACAATTGAGCAACACTCAAAAGATTTTGATTAATTTCAAGAACATATAAAACATCATAAATTAATTTCAAACCCATGTGGCCTTCACTTGTCACTTTTCCTTTGCCTTTTATTGCAATGTGTGCTCCATTCCCAATTCTGACTTTAGAGATGGCTATTTTGTCAAGTTCCTTAAAGCTCTCGATCATACGTCATATGGTTTGTACAACCATTATTTATAAGCTGTTGATGATGAAATTCAGTTTGTACGGAGGACTCAAATTGTAGCCAACAGGGAGGAGCTCTGGGACTTAATGCTGCTTCCGAAGTACAGAAGAGAAAGGATCGAAAGGAAGAAGGAAAAGAGAGATGACACATTTAACGTGGTCGTCTAAATTCGAATGGCATCAAATCCTACGTCCACGGCGGCAATTTTATTAATGTGTTTGGAAAGTAATTTTGGCAATGTTTCTGCTTACAAGACTTTTTTGTCCTCTCCTCTTCTAACAATGCAATCTTATTTATAGAGAAAGGAGGAGTTACATGCATTAATTAGAATGTACAGTTATGTTACATCAAGTTATAAATGAGAAAAGTCAGCAAAGAGGCTACAATTTGGCTACTGTAGAATATAGGCTGTGGGGTGGGCCCCCCTTGGATGGCAGTAGGTTTAAACCTATTAGCATATGATGCTTGGAGTTATCGAGCCAAGCAAAATACTTGGGCGTTCCAAGCAGGAATCCTTAGCTCGGGGGTGTCATAAAGACTACTGTGGTGAGCTTGGTATTACTACAAGCCTTGTGGCTTCCTCGTTGTCTCGCTGTATTGCTGCCTTGTTATGGATGAGGCGAGTCCAGCATTGGAAAGAATATCGAGATTACCTCGTTATGCCACTTTCTGGTGGGTGAAGCGAGGCCTGCTGAGAGCTCCCTGTTGAAATAAGGAACTTGATCTTGGTCGCGCTCAGGGACTCGTCCTCGTGAGGCCACTTCTCGTATATAACATAAGCCCCCCAACTCTCAATTTGCTCTGCGGACTAGGGGTTATAGGTTTCTGAGGCTTGATTCTTATCTTCAATCAATGTCCTTCTTTGACTTAGATGTCATGTCAGATGTCTTTCCATCCTGCTTTAGGCCATGCTTTCCCCTGTTTGCCATTTTTGGCCATTGGCGTGGCATTGCCGCTCGTTTTGGGCCATTGGATAAAGATCAGGGCAGATATCTTCTAGATTCTTCAAAGGGTCGAGCGGGTCTATTTATAGCTTGGGCCACTCTTTCCTCTTTCGTCTCAGAGAAGCTCAATAGAGGAGACTCAAGAGCCTCTTGTGTTTTAGTGTCTTAGCTTCCGACGAAGCTTGGTGAGACATGGATGGCCTATTACAGAGTTGTCACATCCTAACCTATGGAATGTAACCGGTGTAGGAAGTCACCGGTAAAGTCTACCTATAAGCCTGACCATGCAATTTATACCGAAAATAATAAATTCAACAAAATATGACTAATTCCATTCATTATGATTCTACTGAAAATCCAACAAAACCTCCTTTATTTTTCGGACATCCGACAAAATGCCAATACATAAAAAATGGGCTACACGCCCCAAAATCATCTGTATGACAACAACAATATACACAGTGACCCAGGCTAACACATTTCAATCCTACTTGGTAGCTAGACAACTCATACACATACAACTATACACAAGGTCCTATCAACTGCCAACAGTGTCCATCATGGTATACATGGTTAGTCCGCCAAGAATGATCCACTCACTTAGTGAGCAGATCCGAAATCTGGATGGGACGGAGGGACGGAAGGAGAATCCTAGGGCTCTGAAAAATATAAAACATAGAATAGTGAGTTTACGTAAACTCAGTGAGTAAACAGTCCCTTTCAACCTGACTAAAATCCCCAAAGCTTCACAGTTTCATAAAAAAATGTTTCATGAAGATAAGGTTTTGCAAATATAACTCAATGATATAAATTCTTAGTTTTCCATTAAAGCTATCAATCAACAACATTAGTTCAACTGAAAACATATTATACATGCTAACT
The DNA here is from genome assembly GCA_026873985.1 of Saraca asoca. Taxonomy (NCBI): domain Eukaryota; kingdom Viridiplantae; phylum Streptophyta; class Magnoliopsida; order Fabales; family Fabaceae; genus Saraca; species Saraca asoca. The sequence goes on from JANHAO010025604.1 coordinate 9,783, forward strand.
GTTGACGTCAGATTTTGGCTAGTATCCCAAACTCCGACCAACAGGGGATTCTTTGGGATCCCGAACCTGTTCTGGATTAGTGTGCGTGCAAAGGTTGAACAACTGGGTAAGTGGGAGAAGAAATATGAGGGAAGGCACAAGATTTTATGTGGTTCAGCTAAATCCAGGTTTATTGGATCCTACGTCCACGGTATAGCATTTTCTATTGTAACTTCAAAGGGATTTTTTCTCACCTTCCCTTTTCTAACAATGTCATCCTATTTATAGAGGAAGGATGAGCTTCAGGCATTAATTACTAGCTATAGTTGTGTTACATCAAATAAATGAGAAAAGATAATAAGAAGACCGTATGCCGGTAATAGGCTGTGAAGCAGGCTTTCTTAAGCCGACATGTAAGTTTGCAGCCGTCATCCTATCAGGTAAGACACTTTGCTGTCCCAAGCGAGGGCTTCACAGTTTAGAGAAGTCACGAAGGTCGCTGGGGGGGCGAGTGCGAGTAGAGCGATCGTTGGGTTGATCCTTGAACCTATTGCTCGCCGAGTCATGCTGTCGCTGGAGGGTGGCCCTTCGAACCATGGTCAAGCGAGCGAGACAGGATTTAACACTCGCGATTACTATTGCTGTTACTACTTTCTGCTATTTACGGTGAGGCTCCTTAAGAACTTCTTGCGAGGACTCACTTTCGTTTTCTTTATGGGCCCATCCTCATGGGGTTGTTTTTCAATATACAACACAAGCCCCCCCAACTCTCAGTTTGCGCAGCGTGTTGGGAGTTTGGAGACCCTTTGATTTCCTTTCGAGCGTGTTTTTTCTAGAACTGTCTTTCCATTTTCCCATGTCTTGTTGTTTTCGAAGCGTTCCTGATAATTTGGGCCCTTTCCAAGGTTATTAATACGGGTAGCTGAGGGGGAATGAATATGGACATGTCAATGACCTGTCCCAATTCTATTTAAGTAAGAGGTCCCTTCTCCTTCGGCTTACAACAAATCATGGATTATCCTGATGAATCATCTCTGAAATTTCAGTCCTCCACTGAGGTGTGTATGGTCTGCTCCATATATGGCTCTGAAGAATTGTCTTCTTTGATAACATGGAAGGATCTTATATGGATCCCAGATTATGTCCTCTCGGCTACGCCGTGAGGCATTTGTTCAGCCGACCAAACTCCTGAGAGGTCTTGGTGAGGTTTCCTTTAGGAGGTACAGGTGGTTGAGAGTTTATGAGGTGCAGCACCGTCGCTGATTGTGCATTTGAACGAAAAATATCAGCGTGCTGCCTTCAATCGCGGCCATCCACGATCAGCCTCTTCTCTTCCCCCCTCTCTCTCTCTCTTTTTTTTACTCCTCAACTAGTCTCGTACTTTAAGGTTTTCTGGTGTGTTTTGCCCTATCTTGTATTTAGAGCTTCCTGATGTAATCGCACCTCGCTAAGGTCTTTTAATAAAATTGCCTTCATTTCCACTTCGCGCGTGGCTTCTATTGATCCGGTGGTTTGTATGTCCCTGAAAAATAGAGTTAGATACA
>JANHAO010025605.1:0-11311 GCA_026873985.1 Saraca asoca
ATTTAATTATGACCTATAAGTGAACTTGTTTTCTTTCCTAATGACATCTTCCTTTATGTAGATATTTGGGATATATAAAGTCTTACATTCGCAATAGGGCTTAACCAAAAGGTTCCATTGTTAAATGGTACAAATCTGAAAAGTGTCTCACATTTTGTTCAAGATATTTGTAGTGAATTGAGATGAAGTTCAATTGACCAAGACGTGTGAATGATAAACCAAATGATATTCAATACGATGACCTAAACCCTAATATCTTTCCTAATATAGGTAGACCGGTGTGTAGCGGCTCCAATTTTATGATGACATATATAGAGATAAGACCACATCGATATGTTCTATTCAATTACAAAGAGGTTGATCCATTTATAGAGTAAGTATCCATATAAATATCCATACTAAACTATATATCTTTCATCATATATATTTATGGAGCAAGTATTAACATATATATGTCATTCCTTATAGAAAATTTAAGCTATATGTCAAGAGAAAAATAAAAAATTGAACACGTTCCTCTACTGAGCTACAAAAGATAGTCATTAAAAACTTTGGTGATTGGTTCTCTAGATAGCTGAGAATTAAAAGATATTTAATTTAGAATTCAATTCTGTAGGTATAGCTTGAGAAGATCATTTTCTTTCTATAGGTTTTCATGGATGACGTGGCTAGCACTGTGTCAAATGATTTGAAGCAACTAGCCCAAGGACCTCTACCAAATGCCAGAAGGTTCTTAACCTTCAATGTTAATGGATATAAGTTTCAGATAGTGGCTCAAGAAAATGGGTTGAGAACCCAAAATTCTAAATTTTTCATGACTTCTATAACCAATTGTGTGTCTAGCCATCAAGATGTCAATGGACAGGACGCTGTTCTTCTAGATTATAGGAAGCCAGTAGATATTATCGAGCTCAATTACTATGGAAGATATGTGACCTTCTTTGTATGTAAGTTGACACCACTAATAATAAAGGCTTCAGAAAGGATGCTTGGGGCTTTAAAATAGTAAATTTCAATAGATTGATTCACACCAATGAACGAGAAGAGCATGAGTCTTTCATATATGCATCACAAGCTTAGATGGTTTATTTTATAGAGGATCATATATATTCAAAGTGGAATGTTGTTGTTCATCTTAGGCTAAAAGACTTATATGACATGGGTGAATTTGATAATGACGATATCTGCAAGCAGGAACCATTTACTAAACAAGAGCTGAGTAATTTTTTTGAGAATGATGTTAGGAATAATCAATTGGTGAGGAAAGAGGAAGATGATCATATGAAAGGCCTTAATCTAGCATCCAATATCAAGGAAGATGAGGATGTGTCAAAATAGCAATCTAGCATCCAATATCAAGGAAGATGAGGATGTGTCAAAATAGCCTTCCTTCAGAATACTTCTTTTTTTTTTGTGTGGTTTTTCTCAATGTTGAAATACTTAGATTCATAATTTGTAAGTTGTCATTAATCATGATTTGTCTCAAAGTACAAAGACTTAGTTTGAGAATTTAAATTTATATTTGCATTATTTGTGGTTTCTCTCACTGTGATTGAAATTGGTTCAAGATTCTTGTACAATGTGCGAATACGTACTATTTTACAATCTGTTTTGTAGAAATGCCTAAGTTGAGACATCCAAGAGTTTGGAACACATAGGGAGCATCTGGTTCGCACCTATCTCCTCCACAGCTCACCCACTCCACATGACTGACTTAGTCCCAACATTCACAGCCCCCCACCCACCCATACCATCTCACCAGACCCATGCAGTGCACACAAGCACAACTTGTATTGCTCACCCTGCTTACTCAAGACATGAAGCCTACAACTCATGTGAGTGATAAGATGAATGATGAGCTACATAATGCTCATTCTAGTGATAAGATGAATGAAGGGCTAGTTGAAGATTCTAGTGCTAGGAAGAGTAAGCCTAGAAGTGGATGCTAATACAATGTGATAGGTAATTATAATATATCATTTTCTTATGTGTTTAAGTTAATATTGCACTAATATTTTATTCTTTTTTCAACAAATAAGGACAGTATAGTAAAGGCCAAGAAGCTCTGGGTTGATCAAGTTTGGAGCTTAGACAAAGAGAAAATACTAATTAGGATGGACAATCTTGGTTGGCCCATAGGAGACAAAGGAGGTATTTTTTCAGGTGAAATGGGTCATTTACCTAGGACCAAATACGCCATAGACTATGAGGCTTGGCCAAACATAGCAGACTCAATTAAAGACAATATCTTCAATAGATTAGTGATGGTATGCAATAGAACTGCCTTAGTATTTACAATTCATATTTCATTCTGATACTAATGATTTTTTTTGTCACAATCGTATTTTCAATTTGAAAATGATAAAATGGCCAAGTGGCTCACAAATCAAGTAATTGGAAAGTGGTAGAGGGATTTTAAAGGAGCCTTGTACAACAAACATCATGACCCTAACTTGACTTTGGAGTAAAATATTGAACAAAACTACTCCAAGGGCATTATAAGAGAGCAATGGAAAAGTTTGGCCTTGATCAAGGATAAACAAAAACATAAGGTTAGTAGTTTATTTAATTTTAGTATGTGAAAATTATTGAATTTAATTATGCCTATACCAATCACTAAATGAGTAATTGAGTTTCTTCATGTAGGAAATGTGTAGGCAAAATGCACATAATAGAAGCAAACAGACCATTCCTCATATAGTGGGGTCAAAAACATTTGCATGGAAAAAGGATGAAATTGTAGTATAGCCATCTAATTTAAGTGAATACAATTAAGATTGCTTATGAAATAACTCTTTTTGGCTTGTTTAAATGATAAGAGAAGGAGAGACAAGGATCCATTGGATGGGCAAAGTTGTCAGACACTGTCCATAGAAGAAGTGATGGCTCGTACATGAACAATGAGGCAAGGAGCATAGGGGTGAGGGTTCGTTGAAAACTTTTGCTTTTCAAATAATGATTAGTTGATATTGATACCTATGTTTTTTTGTTTACTTAGGAAAAATTGCAAGAAGCCTCGAGCTAAGCGGACTAAACACATCTTTCAATAATTTCCCCAAACAATACTTTTAGGCAAGTGTTTGGGAGAGAGCACCTAGGTCATGTCTGAGGACTAGGCATAAATGTTTGTCCCATTAGCATATTTAGGAGCAGTTCTCAAAAAAGAGGTGACAATTGTTCATCAAGCTCCAATCTTATGAACCAAGAAGAATTTCATAGGCTTAAATCAGAGCTATATCTAAGTAAAGAGGAATTGGCTAAAACATAGGCACAAGTGCAAGCCATTATGGACTATATCAAGGTCATGGGCGGGTGCATTCTCCCCATTTGTCCAGTCAACCACCAACTAACGAACAGGTATTATGTGTAAAACTTAGTCAAATCTATTATTCTAAATGCATGAATACTTGCATTTGGTGATATGTTCCTATTTACTGCCAAATATGAAGTTTTGTTAATGTAGATATGCAAGCAACACTGTATATGGATGCCTTTCATTCTGGTGCAATCTGCCTTTCGTTTTGAAATGAGCTTTAAGTTCTTGTTTGTTGCCAAATATGAAATTTTGTTGATGTAGATATATAGGTAGCACTGGATATGGATGCCTTGTATTCTGATGTAATCTACCTTCAGTTTGGAAATATGCTTTAAGTTTTTGTATCTATCTTATTCATCACATTCATGTTTAACTGGATCCTCATAAAGTTATCATTGTATCTTTGTTTCTTGTCTTCTTTGGTCAAGCTGAATTTCATTGTGGTTTGTCTTTGGCCATAAGTGTCAAAGACATTGGTAATTGAATTGTTGTTTTTTCTACCTGATTGGACCAATTTTTGCATAATTGAATCATTATTTTTCTGCATAATTGGACCAATATGATGTTTGGTTTCTGCATATATATATATGCGAAACTATGGTATAATTGTGTTAGTTTATAAGTAATTGAATTGTTGTTTTTAGACTAGAATTTTGCTAAACTATGGCACAAGTGAGTTGCTATTTTTGTATGTCTAAATTCCTAAGTGATTCTTCAGTCTGAGATATTTTTTTTTATTTTTTTTTAGGATAGGGTTGATGTTAATTTAGCATATCAATTTTCACCTATATATGCAAGGTGATCTTTAAGAGGGAGCAATCAAGATAGAAATGCCACTGATCCTGGCCAATTTTCTTATGTTTGTTGTATTTTTGGTTTTAAATTGTTTTCGACTAAATGTAAAGTCAATTGATGCTATAACTTTTGGTTGTATCTTTGAATATTTTATTCGTATGAATGTCATTGTCATTGTACCATGGGTTTGCATTTTTATTTTACAGGGATAATTAGTATCATTAATTAATGGAATGAACAAATTAAATGACTTAAAATTTTTTTAAAAAAAATATTACAAAAATTTAGCGGCAATTAAATAACCACCACAAAATTAAACCCTAAAATTTAAAAAAATAATGACAATTAATTAATCATCACTAAATTAAATTATAAATTTATTTCTTAAAATAATAGTGACATTTAAGTAACTATTGCTATAAATTGTAATTTTTTAATAAATAGCAGTGGTTAATTTACCGCCACTAAATTAAATCACTAAATTTTTTAAACAAAATAGCGACGGTTATGTAATCACTACTAAATTTAATTTTTCCAGCAGTTTCTTTTAATCGTCACTAATGTCGAGTCGGCATCATGTTTTTTAGCAATTATCATAACTGCTGCCATTTTACTATATGGTAGTTCAAACCACCTCGATATATACTATGTAACTACCGCTATTTTATGGGCTTATTTGTAGTGTATTAGCCAAAATAATGAGTTCATAAATAATATGCATACATAATATATTGAATATAAATCCATTAAAATGAATCCTTCAGGCCAAGTGTATTCTTCACAAAGGGAGAAAAACTAATCTGTATCCTTATTTGAATAACTACAGCTTTTTCTTTTTTCTTTTTTATTCCAATTTAAATCTTGCTTAGAATTTATATATTTTTTATTTTAATAATAATTATTTATAACTGATTTCTAACTTAATTTTTAAATGTTATTGTTATTAAATTATTGAATTTTTAATTTTATTTTCTAATTTTTTAAATTATCAAATAATATCTTGATTTTAAATTTTTAATATTTGAATTATTTATTTATTTATCTAATTAAATTTTAGTATTTTAATATTATTGAAATGATTTCTAATTTGAAATTTGGTGATATTATATTTAAATATTAATATTAAAAATAAAATTTAAAAATATTTTAATATTTTAGTGAGTTATATAATTCAAAATTTAAATAATTTTAATAATATATCCTTTAATTTTTTTAATTATAAACCACTTTGATAAATGTTATATATACTCATCTTCCTAATAATATAAAACTTATAATATTCATTCTCATCCAATAATAATTATATATTTAAATCATGAATAGAACTTATAGATTTATCTGTTCCAATTTAAATCATGAATAGAACTTATATATTTATTTATTTTAATAATTATTATTTATTTAAATTATCTATAACTGATTTCTAATTTTATTTTTTTAATTTTATTGCTATTAAATTATTTAAATTTTAATTTAATTTTTTAAGTTTTTATATTATGAAATAATATTTTGATTTCAAATTTTTAATATTTGAATTATTTATTTAATTAATAAAATTTTGATATTTTAATATTATTAAAATGATTTTAAACTTAGAATTTGGTGGTATTTATTATAGGTATTTTCTGGTATTATGCAAAATGAGCTAGCAAAGGACCAACAGCAGATGAGTCCAAATGAGAAGAGCTCTAACGTGCCCAAGAGATAAGATCACTCAAGGGCACTAGATCATTAGCTACAAGCTTAGGGTACAGAGCAAGGCAGAAGCCCCAGCTCGCCAAAAATGAGCCCCGGGTAGCATAGCTAACAATTCATCCTGCATGAGCTCGCATCGCCAAATGCGAGCTCGATGTCACTACCCAAAGACCAGCAACAACCCTGGATCAGGAGCCCTAACTTACAGGACGTGACATCTCACCTAACTAAAAGCTCGTCGTGGGTGAACCTGAAGTAAGCACCCTCTCAGGCCCAAGTTATGGGGCCAATTTGCAAAAAACAGCTTATAAGGACCCGTACCAGAAAGCAATCTATAGAAGCCAATTTGCAGAAGTCCCACTTGTCAAATACATTTATTATTTAATATAACAGATTTACAACTTATTAAATTACACTTGTAATCTCCCAACCTCTATAAATAAGAGGGGGAGATCATTGTAATGGATAGTGAAAAATACATACTATAACTTTGTCAAATTTTTCATAGAAATAAAATCATCCATGGATGTAGGAATCCAAATAATGGATTTTAGTTAAACCACATTAAAATCTCTGGTGTTCATCTTGTTCTTCCTCCTTTTTTCTGCTTTTGTTGTTTCCTTACACTCCCACAACCAGTTTGCAACTGGGGATACAAGAATGGTTTTGATTGATTGAGATTTGGGGCTTACCAAATTTCACTGTCAACATCTTGGCACTAGAAGAAGGGCCCATATACTTTTTGGTTGCTTTTCTGCCTAGCTACAATGGTAAGAGGAAGAACCACTAGAAGCTTAAACACTCTGGTTAATTAGCCAATAGACACTCCTATTGCCCATGTCACCACTAGTTTGCCCCCTGAAATTCATCGCCAGCTTGTTATTGCTCCCAGAACTAATGAGATGCAGATAAGTCACCAATTTTAGCAAATATTCAAGACTATGGTAAGAGAGTTGACAGAGGTGGTTAAAGTGCTAATGCATGCACAATCCTTAGTGTGTAAAAATGGGCTGAGATCACTATGCAACTTTAGCAGCTATATGGAAGAGCCCAAAAGGAAAAGTCAGCTAGACAGACACATCAGTGATCTGACTTAGCTCGCTCCACCAATCAGCAAATAGGATCAGGAGCCTACCAAACACATGAGAATCGTGATAGTCAACGACATGGGAATTCATATTGAGCCTAGAGCTTGAACAGGTCTAGCCATGGAAATACTTTAGGTCGCTACTCCTGCGACCTAGAAATAAAAGAGATGTTTGAGAAGCTAAAGTGACTAGAGGAACACCCTCAAGCTCAAGGTGATGAAGCTCGCTCTTAGGAGAGCTAACCATTCTTCGTAGAAATCAAAACACAACCTTTCTCTTACAAACTTAAAGTTCCCATGATTCCACTATACAATGGGGATAACGACCCATGCGACCACTTGAATGCATTCAATGTCTAAATGGACCATCAAATAAACAATCCTTTGGTTAAATGCCATGTCTTCCTAGCTATATTAGGAGGCATACCTTGAGCATGGTTTGGAAGTCTCCTGGCTCATAGCATTACTAACTAGGAAGAATGCTAAAAGAAATTTACCAATTAGTACCGAGCCTTGAAAAGGTAGCTCGCACCACCTTGCCATCTCGCAATGATCTTCTAGCATAAGCATGAATCATTGAAAGATTACATAACCAGGTTCATACATGAGGCCAATTCTATAAACAATCCCTCAAAGGAAAATATCTTGACAATGATCTCAACATGGCTCTGCAAAGATAGGAAACTGTATAAAAGCCTATATAAGTCCCTAGTAGGAGATCTAGCTGAATTCTACGATCGAGTTGCTAAATAAATTAGGTGAGAAGAAACTTTTGGCCCCAAAAAATCCAATCAAGTGAGCAGTATCAAAAAAAGGAGCAATGACTGGAGTAGCGAGGACAATCAGAAGGATGACTCTAATGTTTAGCTTATGAAGAAAGTGAGAACCTAATGACCTCAGCATCAAGGTCGCCATGAAAGCTACAACATTTTATCTGACACTCAAGATAGGATCTTTGCTACAGAAAGAAATAGGGAAGATTTTGGGCCCTTGAGGGCCCCTAACAAGTTCAAGGACACAAGTAGGTTCTGTGCCTATTACAACAAGGTCGGGCATAACACCTCAAAATGTTAGGCACTCAAGGATGCCATAGAGGACCTCATCAAGAGAGGTCGCTTGCAAGATTACATGATTCGACCCTCCAAATAGCAACCTTAGCAACCCTAATAGATTGTTGATCATGAACAGAGCCCCTTAGTTAGGACCACATTTTGATGATGTAATATTGTTCAGAAATCAGTAAAAATGCTTTGAATCTTTTTGTCTACTAATCCTCAGCAAAATGTTTTACAAGAAGAAAGTTATTCTGTGTTAATAAAGTCAAACTTGACATCATTGCCAACTTTTCAGCTGAGGTGCCTCGTGTGCTAAATTCATTGCCAGCTTGTCAACTAAGGCATGGAGGCACTAAGATAAACTTATTCCAACAAAAGTTATAAGTTTACTAAGGCGCGAAGGTGCTAAATTAAAATCATTACCTACCTGAGCAACAAGATTACTGGTAAAGTCATTCATTTCCTACCTAAGCAACAAGATTACTATGGAACTAAGCAACGAGATTGCTATTTCACTGAGCAACAAGATTATTATGGAACTGAATGACGAGATTGCTATTTCATTGACAACAAGATTGCTATGAGACTGAGCAACGACTATTCCACTGAGCAATAAGATTGCTGAGAGACTGAGTAAAAAGATTGCTGGCACAGTTAAACTCATATCGCCCACTAAGTAACAAGATTGCTGTGGCGCAGCTCGCATGTGACCTATTGCTCACAACTCTCATGCGACTTCCTCCTAGGCACAACTCTCATGCAACCTACCCAGACACTATTCATCACCAATTGAGACACTTCGATGCTCAGATTCATTTCTAGCCGAAAAATATGACTGATTGGTTATCTAAACATTTCATTTAACCTTGATTTGTAAGAATTTATGTTATCTATGATATGCAGAATATTCAACGTGACATACAAGAATTATGAAGCAAATGAAATGACAGAATGAACGCAAAGACTCTAACTGCATAGCAATCTACAAATAAAGACTTTACAAGCAGATTACAACTCCTAGCTTGTGAGGTGAACTGAGTGTTAGGGGCTAATGTTTTGGGTATTTTTTGGTATTATACAAAATGGACTGGCAAAGGCCCAACAGCAGATGAGTCCAAATAAGAAGAGACCCAACTTGCCCAAGAGCTAGGATCGCTTAAGGGCACCAAATCGCCAACTACAAGCTTAGAGCATAAAGCATGGTAGAAGCCCTAGCTTGCTAGAAATGAGCCATGGCTCACATAGCTAATAGTTTGTCTTGCATGAGCTCACATCACCAAATGTGACCTCGACAATGTTGGTCAAAGACTAGCAGTGACCCCAAATTAGGAGTCCTAGCTCATGGGACATGGCATCTCACCTAACTAAAAGCTCACCATGGGTGAACCTTAAGTAGGCACCTTCTCAGATAGAGTTGTCAAAATGGGTTGGGCTCGTCGGGTTGGCCTCCCCCACCATGTAAATAGGTTAGGTTGGGTTAAGGTTTTACTGGCTCATTTGAAAGTGGCTTTCTGAGCCCGCCTCGTTTAGGTTGTGGGTTGAAGGCAATTCGGGGTGGGTTAACCTGCCAGTTTTAACATTTAAAAAAAAAGGACCAAATTGGCCCAAAAAAAAAGACACCCCTACCCAGCCCGGCCTTCTTTGACTTTTCCCAATTTTATTGAATCATTTTCCCACTCGGATACTTGGCTTTTTCTCTCCTTTTGACTTTCTCCATCCAGAATGGACCAGAAGCTTCTTCCGTTCTTCATTCTTCCTCTCCCTCTCTCTCTCTCCTTCAGTCGATGCCATCATCGGACTGCCCAGCAGACCTCCAGTTGACGAGCTTCCTTCTTCTCTAGCATTCTATTCTCCCTAGCATTCCTTCAGCTAGTTCAGCCAACAGCCTCCACATGCTTGCTAATGAGGCTTCTACCGGCAACCAGCTAGCCACTGGTACTTCTGAGTCCAGTGAGTATTCCAAAATTATCAGATTTATTTTATAGTAATTCTACAGCTAGTTTTCCAAGATATTTAAGTAAAAACCTTTATTTGTGTAGGTTTAGCCAGCAACTTCTATAGGCTCACCAGTGACATCCTGGCTTTGGCCGAGCTGGCAACTGACATTTTGGAAGATGATTAGTAATTTTAGAACAAAAGATTTATTTTATAGTAACTTTACATCAAGTTTCCAAGAAATTTCTTTGAAACCTTTTACTGTTATAGAAAATTGTTTCTTTTATGTTGTCGATTGAATGTAATGAAAATTTCTAAATGAAATTTATTTTCTTAATTAGATAAATTATGGACTCTGTGACTACAAATCAAATTATTAATTTGGATGATAATGAATTGAAAATTGCTATAAATGAATCTATTTCAACAACAAGAGGTGATGGGCATGGGGTGGTTGCTAAAAGGCCTAGACAGTACCCTAATGTTTGGAATTATTTTATAAGAAAAGGGATTGGTAAAGATGGGATACAAAAGGCAGAATGTAATGCATGTAAAATAGAGTATAAATGTGGGGGTAAAGAATATGGGACTTTTACGCTAAGACGTCACATACCAAGCTGCAAACTTATAAAACTTCATGATGTGGGACAAATGATTGTTGATGCTGATGGAAAAATGAGGTCTAGAAAACTAGACCAAAAAATTGCACGTGAGTTATTAGCCAATGCAATTATCAAATTTGATTTGCCTTTTTCATTTGTTGAATATGATAGCATTAGAACTTGGGTGAAGGACTTAAATCCTAATGTTGTTCCTATTTCAAGAAATACTCTTGTTGCTGACATTACAATAATCTATTTGAGGGATAAAAAGAAACTTAAACAAGTTTTGGCAAAGAATAAGAATAGAATTTGTTTAACTTCAGATGTGTGAACTGCATGTACTAGTGAGGGTTACATTTGCTTGACTGGTCATTTTGTTGATGACGATTGGAAATTGAACAGTAAAATTCTTAGTTTTTCTCATATGCCTCCTCCACACTCGGGGGTTGAATTAGCTGCAAAATTGAATGAATTGTTGAAGGTATGGGGATTGAGAAAAAGGTTTTTTCTCTGACTTTGGATAATGCATCTAGCAATGATAATATTCAAGATATTTTGAGAAAGCAATTGTCTTTGAATAATAGCTTGTTATGTGAAGGGGATTTTTTTCATGTTCAGTGTTCAGCTCATATATTGAATCTTATTGTCTAAGAAAGCTTAAAAGTGGCTAGTGTAGCTGTTGACGTCGGATTTCGATTATGTCCCAAATTCGGCTAACGGGAGATTTTTCGAGATCCCAAACCTGTTCTGGGTTTGGGGATGAGGGAAGGTGGTGTATATCAAGTGGATGATTGAAAAACCATGAAAGGGGAGACACTCATCTTTT
>JANHAO010025606.1:0-11308 GCA_026873985.1 Saraca asoca
AAACCATCCCCAATAAATTAAGTAATCATAATAGGAAAGAAATCAAATAATTATTAAAGATCATAGTTAAGGTGAAACCTCAATCTTAGGCTTTCATTATTATCCTTTAATTTATCTGCTACTTTTATACTTGATTCTTCTCTCTTTTTGCTATTTTTATTTGATTTAGGCAATTCTAAATTGTAAATTTTTGGTAGTTGAAACAAAGATCTCTGTGGGATTCAACCCATATTCACCGGTCTGTACTATAGCTGTGTCGTGTGCTTGCAGAGTATATAAACTACACATCAGGTGGTCACTTGGGTTGCTGTTCCTATCATACAGTGGGATTGTGAGCACCTTGAGCTTCTGTGGGAGAGGCTGTGTCTCGATCTCCATGGAGAACGGTGAACTTTCCTTGTAGCAAGGTTAGTTGCTTTGAGGCCATGGGCATTCTTCTAGCCGCTTGAGCCTTAGGAAGATTTCCTCCATCATTTGGTTCTGTGTTTTAAACTGAGGGGTAGAGCTTCCTGCTCATTGCGAGTCCCCCAGTTGTTGGTATCACGATCTTGGTGAGTTTCCCTCTGAGCTTCTTTACAAAGCCACTAGAGTTGTGTCATGATTTCTTCTTGTCTTTGTGTGCTCAGAGCTTGAGCCTGCACCAATGCTTTAACAGTTTCAGCTAACTTTCTTACTCTACTTTCGAGCATTGGGTGGGGTTGGCCGGGCATTTAAGCCTCTTGTGTTTCAGGGGCAGTAATAGACTGCTGATGAGCCCCCACAGCAGGTGTGCCTACTGGTTAGGGAGCTGGAATGGTTGAACTTCAAGTAGCTCTTCCTCTCGCCATTGTTAGGCTACAATGAACACTCTAGAGAATAGATAGATCCCCACAAACAGCGCCAAAAATGTTGACGTCAAAATTTAGTTCTCACAGAGAGTCCCGGATTCCAACCAACGGGGAGTGAATTTACAAATCCAATGCTACTTCCGAAGTGTGAAGAGATGGAGGGAGAGGAAGAGGGAGAAGGTCATGTGATGTTTTTAATGTGGTTTGGCTAAATTCGGGCGATATCAGACCCTACGTCCATGACAGAGCTTTTATTAATATTTGAGAAAGGATTTCTTACAGAGTCTTGGCATATAAGTTTCTGGCTTCTTCCCTCTATTCTAACAATGCATTCCTATTTATACAGGAATGAAGAGTTACATAAAATAAATGTAAGCTACAGTTGTGTTACATCAAGAAATAAATAGAAAAGATAGTGAAACTACTACAATTCTGCTGCTGCAGCCTTCTGTCTATGGGGTGGGCCCTTTTTGTCAGTTGTGGACTAGTATCTGGATATGTCTACCTTGTGATCCTGTATTGTCAAGCAGGATGCCCGTCCTCGTGAGCTAGGTTCCTTAGCTTGGGGATGCTGGGGCAGGTCGCTGTAGCGACAGCTTGCTGTAGCGAGTTTGAGATTGCTAGTTGCAACACATGGAGGTCGCGTAGGATGGTTGGCTACTGAGCAAGTTGGCCTCATGATGACCTTGTTATGTAGCTTCGTCGCGGTGAGCGAGAAGGGTTCTCACGGAGCGCTCTTAGTGAGCTGAATGACTTAGCCTCTGCTAGGCTTTGAGTTCGTCTCATTCTTTTAAGTCTATTTTTTGCCTATAACATTGTTCTTCTTCTTTACAAGGACGGGATTAGCCACCCAAATGTGCTTCTCAGATGAAGTTATTGCTAGGAGCCTACCACCTCTTTTTTGAGCACCGCGTAATGTTCAGCGGTCATTAGTCTTCTCTTTTGGCAAACTGGCTTGACCCCGGGATCGATATTCAATCTGTGCGACATCACATTCGGGTCGATGCCCACCATGTTTCCATGGTTCCAGGCGAAAATGTCCACATTTGCCTTGAGAAAATTTGTCAATTATACTTTCACATTGGGCGGTAGGCATTTCCCTAACTTGAGGCATCTTTCTTCATTCTCCTCGCTTACTCACACATCCTCAAGCTCTTTGACTAGTGCGGTGGCTCGCTCAGCCTCCACCTCTCAAGGGTCAAAGTCGTGACTAACCCTTTTTATGCTCACTGCCTAGGGTTCTCCTCTAAACACCACATTCACTTTCTTCCCTTGAACCCCGAATTTAACTACGTCTTCATAGTAATGCCAGGCTACTTGCTACTCCCCTCGTATGCATCCGACTCCATTCGGGGTCAGGAATTTGACAATAAGGGTCCTAGTTGACATTACCATATCAAAATCATTCATGACGGGCCGCCTTAGCACCATATTGTAGGCTGAGGGACAGTCTATAATCAAAAAGTCCGTCATGATAATTACTTGCTTATCGAGGTCCCCTAGAGTAAGTGGGAGTCTGATTCGTCCCACCAGGAGTATCCTATCTCTCATAAAATCATAAAAGGGCTTGGGTAATGGATCCAGTTGACTCATAC
Organism: Saraca asoca; assembly: GCA_026873985.1. Lineage (NCBI taxonomy): Eukaryota > Viridiplantae > Streptophyta > Magnoliopsida > Fabales > Fabaceae > Saraca > Saraca asoca. Next base: position 2,423 of record JANHAO010025606.1, read on the forward strand.
TCACATCCATTTGGTCGAAGCATCCCTTGTACATCACATTCACAAAACTCCCAATATCAACCATTATCCTTCTCACCTCCGTGTTGTCGATCTTTGCTCAAATGATAATTGCATCATTATGAGGATAATGAATCCCTTATATGTCCTCCTCTGTGAACGAGATACCATCGGATGCTATCTTAGCCTTTTTGGCAAGCCTTTCACGTTCCACATAACTTACCAAAAAGACACGACCTGCAACTCACATGTAGTGGTTGTGTGATCGGTTTGAAGTACTTGCGATGTGAGGTCGACCATGTATGGTGAAGATGGTCCTCATGGAGGGCACTTCCTCATGCTCTGGAGTTTGGTGGCATTATGGCATAGGCTGCTGGGGACGCGGGGGTCATTGCCCCAAGGATGTCACCACATAATCTCTTAGGCGGCCTCTCTTAATGAGGTCCCCAATGGCATCCTTTAACACCCAACAATCTGATGTGTTATGACTGACTTTGCTATGATAGGCATAGAATTTGTTGTGGTTCCTTTTCTCAATAGGGGTTCTTAGGGGCTTGGATTTGCCAAAGTCTTCATTGTCCCTCTTGGTCGCATAGATCCTGTCTGGAGTGTCTGACAAGATGGTGTAGGTATGCTTCTTCGCGGTTTGGCCTCTAGAGCCCCCCTTCTGGCCTTCTTTGTTGCTCCCACCTCCACTTCTTTTCCTATCTCGGTTAGAGGTACTTGCCTTATCCTTCTTGTTCAATTTCTATGAATCGAAGGTTTCTTTCCATTGGATCTCCTTAGCGGCTCGCTTATAAAACTCACCCAGGCTCTTAATAGGGGACTTGTATATGTCCTCGTACAGTTTTTCATCTTTTCAAAGTCTGACTGAGATCGCCATGAGGATACTCTTGTTTGACGGGTTTTCCACATTGCTAACCTCTTATCGGAACTTGGTGATGTAGTCCTTAAGCGATTCATCTTTCCACTGGTAGATCGTGACTAAGTGGTAGGAGGGGGCGAGTTGCTTTTTCAATGCCCTATACTGATTGAGGAATTTCATTTGACATTCTACCTAACTCCTTATGCTGCGAGCTGAGAGACTTTTGAACCATGTTTGCGGCATCTCTCTGAGCGTGGCCGGGAAGACTCAACACTTTACCAACGGATTGGAAGTCTACAGGTCCATTTGGACGTTAAAAGTGTCCAGATGGTTGTAGGGATCGCTATCCCCATTATAGAAGGGGATGTTCGAAATTTTAAACCTACGGGGAAGGGGCTCTGTCTCAATTTGGATGGAGAATGGAGTTCTCCCCTCATGGGATTCCCAGTTCCCTTGGGACATAGAGTTCTTCTCTAACTACTCCATCCTTTAGAGTAGTTCTTCGACCTTTAGGTCTCGGGACTTAGACCAGTGAGTGGAAGTCCTTCGATCCCTTTCATCTCACTTACTGCAAGAATGTCGATTAAAAGTTTTATGTCTTTTATCATCCTTGTCACTATATGAGTCACGGTCCATCTCTTGCTCACTGTTAGTGTCATGCGAGCTTTCACCTAGTTGGTCATTTCCCTTGTCCTCCCAAACTCAATAGACTTTGGACCTTAACCGCTAGTTGGATGAACGAAGTGAGCCGGCTCAGTGACACTCGATCCTAGCTTGCTCTTCTTGCTAAGGCCCTGGCTGGTGATATCCACCCTCGGGTACAACTGCTTCACGTTGCCTTGGTGCACCTTGGGTGTGCGCCGAAGCCAACGCTCTAACCATATCAACCAGCTCTTTCATGGTATTCTCCAGTGCTTCCTGACGCTAGTCAAGTACTTCTTGGCACTATTGCCAAGTTTGAGTTTCATCGGTTCTGGAAGCCACTAATTGCTACGGAATGAGGGAAGTGGTGCCAGCATTGGGGCCTGCCATAGGGGTAGCTGTGTTCCGCTATTTTGTTTGACCTTCATGTTGGCCAATTGGAACTTCTGCACTCCTGGTTGTTTTTCCTCTTACCATTTCACTTAAAACAGCTTGGAATAATTTGTCAGGAAAAGAAGAACAATGAGTGTGCAGTGGGGGCCCTCCTTCTAGTGCCAAATGTTGACATCAAAATTCGATCAACTGGTTTTGAGTTTAATGTTACCCTTAACTGCAAGTAGAATATAGCAAAAAGCAAAGAAGAAAAATGGCAGAAGAGAAAAGAGATAGCAAATACCAGGAGTTTATCATGATTCGGCTAAAGCCAAGTTAGCCCTTACATCCACCCTGATCTTTATTTATTTACTAAAGGATTGTTTTACAGAGTTTGAATACAACTGCAGCATTTTCTCACAGTGTACAGGGCTCTCTTTGTATTTCGATAGAATTTCTGCATGTAAGATTTTTCTTTCCTTTTTTATGATGACCACCCCTTCCTATTTATAAAAGGGGGGAGGGTTACAAGTGTAATTTTACAAACAATAGAATGATTATTTCTGCTGCTTCGGGCATTTAATGCTTGACGTCGGCTAATTAATGTTGGATAAATCATTATCGGACTTTTGGGGAGCTGATGTGTGGGTTTGGAGGCTAAGCTATCAGTTGGAGACGTGTGCCTTGGATTGTTGACTCAGCTTCGTACATGTATCGGTTCTGGTGGGCGAGCTGGAAGATGAGCGAGCTAGATGCTTTAGCCGACTTCGCTATCCTTGCCTAGTTGTTCGCCTCAAGGATGGTAGGCTTCTCGCTGATGGGTTGAGAGCCCTCTCAGTGAGCTATATTCCCTGTTGTGACATTAATTGATGCTTTCAGCTCATGCTCGATGACTTGGGGTCCTTGTTGAGCAACCTCGATCCTCCAATCTGGGCCTCCCTCTGATTAGCTGAGCCTCTTATTGGACCTTGGTTGGCCCAATCCATGTTTCTAGAAAATGCCCATAACGCCTTTGATTCCAAAAAAGTTTTGTAAGAAATACAACTTTTTGGAAAATAAAAAATACTTAAATTATTTATTTGATCACTAATTTAAAAAATAGAAAAAAAAAATTATACTTCCTGAAAAATTTTACTTTATATAAAGTATGAAAAGTTACTTACCTAGCCCCTTAGATAAATTTTACTACCTATATTTTTAATGAAACAAAATACAAAATTATCCTTATAAAATTTAAGTAATGATAGTACCCTTTTAAAAATTTGTACAGTGTCTTGTTAAAAGGGCATACCTTTTCTAGTAGAATATTTTAGTCATTTTGATTATATTTCTTAAAAAGTATATAGTTGAAAATAAAAAATAGAAAAAAAAGAAATACTGCATAAGAACTTACTTCTTGAGAAAGTTTATTTCTTTAATGTCAATCAAAAAACTTTTAATACTTTTCAGTTTAATTTCTTGCAAAAACTTATTTCCTGTGTGAAATAAACCACTCATAAATTTCAGAAAGAATTATCTTGCACAATTTTTTTTAATAAAAAAATCAATTCAAATAAGTAAGTCATAATTTAATTACCTCGTTTGGTTGTTGGAATAACATTGCAAGGATTTATCCTTAAAAAAAAAAAAAAGAAAAAGAAGAGGGCAGCTTGTTGACCTGCAATATATGAGTAAAACTAATGATTTGATGAATTTCTATCTTTGCCTAATCATGAATGAATAAAATTAATTAGATGCAATATTAAAATAATTTATAAAATCCAATATTTATTTCTTTAAAAATAATGAAGTTCCCTCTTCCCATTTGTCGATCATTTGGTAGACTATACACATGATAGAATCGATCCGTTCTGCATATTACAGAGGCAACCAAATACTAACTTTTCTAAATTCCACAGTATACTATTTATATTCAAATCCATTTTTATATGTAAATTTCACAATATATTTTTTACATGGACCCATTTCACTCTCCCTTTTGATTTACAGAGATTTACAATGAATCGTATAAGAATTTTTTTGAGGAACAAACCTTGGGAGGAGGAAGAGAGAAGAAGAAAGAACAATTTAACTTTTAAGTTGTCATTTCGGAACTATCGTATTCTAATGGATGGGATAATCCATAAACAATGATTTACTTTATGAAAATTGTTTGTAATTTAGTAAATTGATCAAAATCCAATCTTTCATTGGGATTTAATTTTTATTTTCTACTGTATGTTCTTTTAAAACTTGAAATTTAACATAAGTGAATAAATAATTATTCATAAATTGACCTAATATGATCTTTATTTCATATGGTCAACAACAAATCAACAAATCAATTTATCTAAAACAATTGATATAAATTAATCAAAATAAGTATGACTATAAATGGATAAATAGATATAAACAACCACTCACAAGTCTATCATAACCTAATTAATGAACATTACATCTAATGTTATCAAATTTTTCTATATATATCCAATGAAATGAGGTGTGAAATTTTCACAAGCAACAAAATACATCAATCGTACAATCTAAATTCCAATAACAATCTTTAAAAGGACCAATAAAAGCAAATATTGAAATAAATGTGAGCAATCAGTCAGTTATTGAAATAAATGAATGAAATTAGTCGGTCTTTGAATTATAAAAATAAATAAATAAACATCGCACATGTATTAACTAAGGAGTAAGATATGTCATTCATTCAAATGACAAACTTTAATGGATTATACAAGTTTATGATTATCAACTAAGCAGGGTACATGGTCAAATTCTTATAATTCCCCAAACAAAGAACCCGTTTCCAGTTTTTTACTAAATAACATCAAAAAAATATGAAGTCAAAGAAAGTGAAAGCGACCAAATGAATCAATTTCCTGCCTGAACTTATGGGAAATTTAGCAAATTTAGCTAAGTTATGATAAGATGACAGACCGTTACTTTCGATTAAAGCCCGATATCAGCAATTCTTGCTCATTTTGTAATATAAATCTGTCTGGGACAGGCAAACATTCATTCAACAGTGTGCTTACCCTGATATCATTCTCCTTACACAACTTATGGCCACCATCGCCACCTTCTTCCACAAGTTCCTCTCTTTCTTCATCCTTCTTCTCCATCTTGGTTGCTTCATCTTAACCACCACCAGCCGTGACGGAGACGGAGACGGACAAGAAAACCACCACAAGCGACTGTCCAAGAAACGCAGAGTCTGTCCTTTGTCACAACCCTCTCATTCCCCCCACAAATTCAAAACCCACAAGGCTCTTTCTTCTTCTTGGACTTTCATCAAACACCTTTTCTGCACAAAATCCGGAAAAACCGACAACCCCATCCAAAAGCCACCCCAATCCACAACCGCATTTTCTCTAACCTCTGCAATATCATCCCATCAGTCCCTTGTTTCTCTCACCCAGCCCGAATCCCTTTCACCGAATCCTCCACGTAAAAAATCATCCGGGTCTTGCTCCGAATCCGATATCTCTTCCGACGCCCATTTCTTCCCCCTCCGCAACGATATCTTCCCTTGCACCGCTTGCGGCGAGATTTTCCAGAAACCCCAGTTCCTCGAGCAGCACCAGGTCATCAAACACGCCGTTTCGGAGCTCCTAGAAGGCGATGTGGGTAAAAATGTAGTCCAGATCATATTCAAAACGGGTTGGACGGATACCCAGAAGTGCCCCAATATAATTCGGATCCTAAAGATCCATAACAGCTCGAAAATACTATCGAAGTTCGAAGAGTACAGAGAATCAGTGAAGGCCAAGGCTGCTCGAGCCGGCGCTGTCAAGAAGCGCGACGAGAGGTGCATTGCTGATGGTAACGAACTGTTGAGGTTTCACTGCTCAACTTTTCTCTGCGATTTGGGAGTGAATGGAGATTCTGGTATTTGTGACCAGCAATATTGTAATATTTGCGGCATCATCAAATCAGGATTCTCACCAAAGTTGGACGGAATTTCCACACTATCAACAAGCTACAGGGCACACATGGCAATACCAGATGAGATCGAGGAAGAGTTCAAGTTTATGAACGTGAAGCGGGCTATGCTTGTTTGTCGGGTCATTGCGGGTCGAGTGGGATGTGATTCAGACGAGATGGACAAGGAAGATGGGGGTTTTGATTCAGTGGTAGCGAGTAGAGGAAGTGGAGTGCACTCCCGCTTGGATGAAGAAGAGTTGTTGGTGTGCGATCCTAGGGCTGTGCTTCCTTGCTTTGTGATTGTATATACTGTGTGATGATGAGCTTAATTGTAGTGATGGGTTGTGATTTTAACTTTGTTTTTGTGTTTCAGAGTTTCTTTTTTTTATCGATGGTCATAACTATAATGCCAGCCGTTAATTTCCAAAGGATGTTAGTGTTGAAGCGGCTGAACAAAAATTATCTCTAGGTGCAGAGAAAGATGCGAAAATGTTGAGAATAATGATTTTTTTTTCTAGAATAGTTATTTTTATACATCATAGACCAGGTGAGTGACATATTATAATTTGTACAACGACAAGGAAATTCAAGACTCGAACTCTGATTCATTTTCTCTTATATTATAATTTGTTGAAAAACATATATTTTACATTTAAATTTTTTTGAATGATAATTTTTTTAAAAAAAAAATTAAAATTTATAAATTATATTTTTAAATTTTAAATAAATTATAAATTATTTTCTTAAAATTTAAAGAATATTATAAAAATCTTAATTGACTATTAATTTCATTTCTAAATTAATAAATGTGTTATATATATATATATATTATTGAGATCATATTTCTTTTTTTTTTTTATAAAACACAGATTGTATTAAATGGATTACTGATTTTAACGTTTTCTAAACTTATATTATAAAATTCATCTATTGGTGGTAAAATAAAACATTTATTTTGATCTTTTTGATTTGCCAATAATGAAACAAGTTTTTCAATAAAAAAACGTAATACATTATTAATTTAGAGGTAAAATTAATAAAAAAAATTAATATTTATATATTTTTATTTTAAATTTTAAGAAGATAATTTATAATTTTTTTAAAATTTAAAAATATAATCTATAAGGTTTTGAAGTTGAAATAGGTAATGTATGAGTTAATAAAACTTAAAGAATGCCAAAGTGTGCTTTCCGCTAATTTGGCTGACCACTGGCCCAACCGAAAGATAAACAAGTAAATTAACTCTGGTGTCCTCTAATATGCCCAACAACTTGCAGGGACAAAAACAAAAGACACTAACTCAACTTTTAAAAATAGAATAGGAAAAGGAGCTCTGCTCGGAAAAAAACTTCAGAAGAGGAAGCAGATCTACTGAAACGCAGTGCAAAGAAAGTAAAGCGAGGTCAAGATGGTTTTGAAGGAGGGACTTCTAGTTTGAGGAAATATGATAATCTGGTGAAGAGGAGCTTGAAAATAAAAAATTTTGCTCGTGAACATGTTAATAGGACGTCATAAGGAAAGGGAGATTGATGAGGATAGCATTGAAATGTCTATGTCCGATAAAGAAGAATTTTCTGAGCACAAATATATGTCAAGTGATTCTGATGATGAAGAGGCTGAAGGAATCTGAGTTTGTGGATGAAATTATAGATGGAAAATTCTTATGCCCTATGCTTAAGCATTGTCCTGGAGAAGAAGCTCGAATTCGAAGACCATGGAAGCGCTGTTTACTAGTTAAACTCTCGGAGGCGAGTTGGGTTTCGTTTCTCAAAAAGAAAGCTATTGAAAATCTGGAGATGTGCAGGAGTTTTGAAATAGTTGATCTGGATAATGACTATTACCTATTTTTCTTGCATGGACAACGGAGGTTTATGGATGATTTTTTATCATTATGTAACTGTAAGGGAATGGGTTCCAAATTTTAATCCTGTAAAAACTTCAATTGATACGGTGGTTTTGTGGGTTCGTTTTTCAGAGTTAGTTGTTAGAATTCAGCCCACCCAACAATTGTAGCAGCTTTCAGTGCCTCCATTTTTTTTTTCACAACTTAAAGTCAACAATAAAAGAAAAAATCAACCAAGCAGTAAATGCTGAATCCATTTGCAAATTTTCAGTGCCCCCTTTTCACAGTGAATTGAGGCTTATAAATAAGCCTCAATTCATTCAATAGAAACATACAATTCAGAGAAGAGAGAAAACAAAAGGAATATAAGAGTTAGAGCTTAATTCTTATGTATTCTCCTAGAGTGAGTTGTGGGTATCACACTAGGTAGAGTGAAAGAGAAATATAGTGCTCTAAATTAAGAGTACTGGAGTGATAAAATTGTGAGGATTATGTATAAATCCTGGGATGAGAATATTGAGTATGTGAGTGAAATACATCAATAATTCTTGTATCAATTTTATCACATATAGTGAATTTTTTTTGGAGTCTGTCCTATGATTTTTCCCTCTAAGACCAAAGAGGGTTTTCGACGTAAAATTCTGGTGTTCATTCTTTCTACATTTTCATTTTATTCTTCCACTATGTATATTCTGATCCCAATAACTAGTATCAGAGCGTGGTTATTCTTTTGGCCAGTAACTATAGCAACGCACTATTCTCAGTCACTGTAGCAGAAAAATGGAAAATAGTTGTCCCATTGTTATGAAATTAAATGCTACAAATTATTCATTATAGAAAAGCATGATGGAAGATTACCTTAATTGCAAGGATCTGTATGATTCGATTGAAGGTGATGACACCAAGCTAGAAAAAGCGACAGAAGAAGAGTGGAAAAAATTGAAGAAAAAGATATTGGGTGCCATACACCAATTTGTAGATCTATCACTCTTTAATCAAGTTTCCATAAAGAAAGATCCCCACACTCTTTGGAAAAAGTTTGAAAATATGTGCCAGGAAAAGAATGCCCAAGGAAGAGTCTTCATAATGAGAAAACTCATGAAATTAAGACTAAAGGAGGGACAATCAGTTGCAGAATTCTTGAACGAGTTTGAAGACCTAGTAATACAGTTATCAGCAGCAGGTCTCAATGTAGATGATGAGATGCAGGCCACAATATTGCTAGGATCATTGCCTGAAGCATGGGATCCACTAG
>JANHAO010025607.1:0-11307 GCA_026873985.1 Saraca asoca
TCAAGGATGCATTAATCTCAAGTTGATTCCCTTGGCTGGTTAGTTTATCTATTTGCATTTTCATTTTTGCATATAGTTGCATGTTAGTGTAGTTTCTGTTAGGATTAGTTTCTGGTAACCCCCCTCCCAATTTACATCTCCTAATTTGATTAATATCATCCACAAATGATCTTTGGATTTGACCTGGTGTTACTCTATGCTACAAGTAAGTAGTGCAATTCAGTTTTATAAATTTCTAATTTGATCAACCATAACAAATCGACAATCAATAAGCGGCATGATTGTTGGAAGAAGGCGCCTTGACATGACATCCCTTAGGGAGTAGGAATGTTTGAATCATGCTCTAGAGCTCATCGAAGTTGACAGTTGAAATGTGGTGACTAAACATTGAGCGATCTAGAGACTGCTATCTGGTAGCGACCTCCTAGTCCACAACAGGGTTTGAACAAATGCTGAATTCTCTAACAACCTCACCATTCCTTGAGGTCACTTCACCAATGGATCACATCATCTTCACACTCTGGGTTAGAGAGTTAGGTTCATCATCACTCCATATTCTGTAACTTCAACATTTATGAGCTGCCATCTACATAAGAAGAAGGAATGGTTAGGTCGTTAAAAGCATATCGTATATAAAAGCTAGGACTAACAATTTCCTATGCGATAGGCCATACACACCTTAGGTCACCACATTTAACACCCAAGCTCCAAAAGACAAAGGGGACTCAACCATTGGGATGATAAAACCTAGAAAACTAATGAAGGACTCGAAATGACAATCAAAAACCCTAGAGTTTACTGGTAAATTAACCAGAAAAATTGTACACAAACTATAAAACAAAGACACCTAGAAACCAAAAGTCAAAAAGAGAAAACTCATCGTGTTAACCAAAGAAGAAGATTTGGAGCATGTGTGAAGCTGGTCCTTGATAATCTGAACCTAAACCACGAGCTTAGAAAGCTCAAATAGTTTTGATTGAAGCAAATAGTGATGAACAGATGCAGGTTCAGCAGAGAAGATGAGAAAGAAGAGTTTCGGAGATTTAGATTTCAAATGGTGAATGAAATGGGGGAAAAAGGATTTTTTCTCAATTTATATCATGCACTATCTCATCGTTGGATTTGGGAACCAATTGACTACCCAAAATCTGATGGCTCGATGAATGATAGTAGTAAGTTGTTGCCACCTTGACAAAAACGTTCACCAAAGACAAAAACAATCACACAAGCTAGTGGCAGGAACTCAAAAGTCACGAACTAAACGAGCAAAAATATTTCAAATGACTTGTAAGATTACAGAGCACAAGCAACGGACTATGGCTCCTAATTTGCACTATATTTAAGTTATAAGGCCCAGCTCTCATGCCACTCAATCTCATGCTAGCTGAGGCACATCCATGTGATATACCTGGGCACTCGTACTAACTGAGGTGTATCTGTGTGACCTACCTGGGTACCTAATCTTATGCTAGCTGAGGCATAGCTGTGCAACCTACCTAAGCACCTAATCTCGTGCTAGCTAAGGCACATCCGTACAACTAACTTGGGCACCCAATCTCATACTAGTTGAGGTGCATTCGTGTGACCTACCTGGGCACCCAATCTTGTGCTAGTTGAGGTGCATCCAAGCGACCTACCTAGGCACCTAATCTTATGCTAGCTGAGGCATATTCATGTGACCTACCTGGGCACCCAATCTCATGTTAGCTAAGACACATCTGTATGACCTACTGGGCACTCATGTTAGCTGAGGTACATCTATGTGACCTACCTAAGCACCAAATCTTATGCTAACTTAGGCTCTTAAGTACTCTGGTGCTCAAACTCATTACCAGTCAAGGTATTCCAGTGCTCAAATTTATTGGCAACTAGGAAGCACTAATGTGATTGATTGGTCATTCAACATGGCACATATCCTTTTAAGTCATGTTAATTTGATATATGCCATCTGAGGTTGATTGACTTATTGGGCATTTATTAGATCTAACATTTATTGAATTGTGATTTGTAAGAACTCATTCATGTTACCAGTTATGACCCACTAAATGACCAATATGATGTGCTTGGAAAAACAAGATTATTATGCAAAGTTTCATTGAAAACCTCAATAAGGTGAATTTACATGAAGATTCGAGGGCACAAATCAAAACAAGTCTACAGCTAGCATATCCTAAAAGGAAGGGATGAATTCTAACAAGCTGGAAGATCAGCGAGCAAGCTGAATAGCCCCAACTCTTCCTTATGCTCCTCCCAAGCTAAGAGCCTCTTCCTTAACTTGAATGGCCCCTAAAGTACTTGGAGAAAATCAAATAGTTAACTCACCATGCAACGAGGCCAAAGAACAAGGGGAAAGAGCTGCATTATTCTGCATGACCAATGGGGAGGTTATGGAAAAATGTAACTAAACTTCTCAAGATCTTCAAAGAGGAATTGTCTATGGGAGCTTCCTACAACAAAACTTCTCAGGATCCTTAGAGGAGGATTATTGTAGCAGACCATACACACCTCATAGCACTCCACCAGAGATCTGACCCATCAGAAACATGGGGGGGCTCAGCTAATGCATCCATTAAGTTATCTTGTAGAAAAGGAAGAAATTTTTTCACACTTCATATAGACTAGTCTGGCCTCACTAACAAATCTAGAGGCCATTTAGCTATTCTTAATCAAACGATTCAAGAAAAAGCAAGGTTGCCATGCTAATAGTTATGACACATGTACATTAGAGGTATGGCCTAGTGTAGATAAAGTAATAAAATTGAAGTTTGAGATGACAACACTACAAGCTGTAAGTGAATACTTTGACAGCACAATAGAATATGAGTGAAAAGCTTGATAACAATACAAACTATAAGAAAAGACTTTGCCAGCAAACTACAACTCCCAATCTACAAAGTGAACTGAGAGTTAGGGGGCTAATGTTATGGGTATTTTTAGAGCAATGTAAAATGGACTGAAAAAAACATAACAAGAGATTAGTCCAACTAGAAAAGGCCCAAATCATCCAAAAATTGAAGTCACTTAGTAGAGGCACTAGATTGCCAGTCGCGAGCTCAGGACATAAGACAAGGTTAAGACACAAGCCCTAACTCCTTAAGGATAAGCTCCAGCTTGCTAGTCAAAGTGTGCCACCCCAGCCATCTTTCAAAAGGCTCATCCTAGTTAAACCTGAGAATGGGACCAGCTTGCATGGCCAATAGATCGCTCAGCGCGAGCCCAGGTTGTCAAATGAGTAATCTTAAGCATTGGGTATGAAACATCGAAGTCTAGTCAACAGTCGGAGACACATACTCCCAACTAACAAATTAGCCCACAAAATCGACAGATCAACCCCTAACAAACTAACAGTGAATGGCCTAGCATTTATTGTTTGATAGGCAGAAAAAATAGTTTTACAATTACCTTTGTAACCCCTTGCCTCTATAAATAGGGGAAAAATCATTGTAAAGAGGAGGAAAAAAATATATGTCGAAACTCTACTAAAATAGTGAGAGAACACTTGCATTGCAACTCTGTTAAATATTATAAAGAAGATCCATACAACAACAAATATAATTACTGTGGACGTAGGGGTCATATTGACTTTAGCTAAACCACAATAAAAAGCTTCTGGTATCCCTAGTTCTTCCTCTTCCCCTTTAATATCTTCCTTCCATATACACACTCTCAATCTGTAGTTTGGGTGTTTACTGAACTTTACCTATTGACAGGATTTTGTCGTCAACAAGTATATTTTATAATTTATTTGAATATACTTTTACTTTAATAATATTTCATATTTCAAATATTATATATCATATTTTTCTTCTAAAAATATCATTGTAATTTATTATTTATTAGATTTTTAAAAAAATAAATAATTATAATATATTATTTATTAGATTTTTTAAGAAACCAATAGTTATAATTTAATATAAATTTTTATTATGGTATATATAATTTTAGATAAAAATAAGTTATTATTATTATTTATTATTATTATTATCATTATTTATATTGTTATTTCTTATAAATTGATGGTAGGAGAAAATGGATGAAAGATCAAATAATATATTTAATGCGTATAAATCAATTAAGAAACTTGGTTTACCATAAAAATATATTTCATGTATATTTTTTATAAGGATTATTTTGTTGTATATCAAAGGTAAGGGTGTCAAAAATTGAATTGATTAAGAATAATAATATCTTTTTTCATCCTAAACATCAAACAACTAATTGGAAAAATGGGGTTACTTAACTTTTGTAAGTTTAAAAAGTTGACTTAAATAGTCATTATCAAACACTTAAAATAGCTTATTTACCATAAAAATATATTTTATGTATATTTTTTATAAGGATTTTTTTTATATCAAAGGTAAGGGTGTCAAAAATTGAATTGACTAAGAATAATAATATCTTTTTATATCCTAAACATTAAACAACTAATTAAAAAACTGAATTCTTTAACTTTTCGAAGTCTAAAAAGCTGACTTAAATAACTATTTATTAAACACTTAAAATAGTTTATTGACTTAGTTAATTAACTAAAAGATGATCAAAAAGCTATTTATTAAATACTAAAGAATGGTATGTTTAGTATTTTGATCTTTGTAAAGATACTTGCAGTTGAAAACTTTGTTAAGAGTCAATTAATATTTGTTTATGTAATATATTCAACTTTAGTTTTTTCTATTTAAATATTAGTGATTAGTTACTTGTTTTAGTATAATTTTTTTTAAAAGAAATGCCAATTTAGATAAGGTGTACCTTTTTTTCTAGATGTTTCAAATATAAAAAAAATGTCAATTTCATATTACATTTATTTGATTTTCATTTTTATATATGTTGTATATGTAATATGTAGAAAAACTTTAAGATAAAAAAGAGAAAGTATGACAATAAAAAATATTATATCTTTATTTTATTAGTCCTTTCTTCAATCTTATAGTATAGATAGAATGCTTTTAAAATATAATTTAAAATTTTAATAGTACAAAATTATTTTTTAATAATAGAGTTAAAATATAATTTAGAATTTAATAGTAAAAATTATTTTTTAATGATGAAATTAAAACATAATTTATAATTTTAACAATAAAAAATACATTTTAATGGTTACAATAAAATATAATTGTAATACTAAGAAAAATAATAAGAATAAAAAAGATATAATAAAATAATATAAAAATAACAATTATTAAATAAATAAATGGATGGATTGGTTTTTATTCTTTATATCTACATTATGGGAGAATCTATGACTCATAAAATTTTAATTAGATCATAAATGAATAAATGGATCATTGTTAATTTATTCATTAGTGACCCAATTTAAATCCATCCAAATCATCTATTTGCAATCCTAACTTAACACATTGGTTATGTCTTGGGTTTGAACCAAAAACACTAAAGGGAAAAGTCCTAAAGACAATATTGGGTGTCACTGTGCCACTAAGTTATAGGCTAATTGACTTTTAATAATGAGTAAATTAGTAAAATGTAACTTTTTTCTCCAAAAATTAAGAATATTTATTAACCTTGTGCATTTACCTTAAATGACATAAAAAAATTAAGGAAGTATAACAATCATAACATTATGTCTTTACAAAAGTACACTAAAAAATTTATTTAACACATTTAACTTTATGAAAATGTATTTATTTATATATCTTTAAAATGTTTACTTTTAAATATTAAGCAAGCTGACTTTTGGGACTTAGGGATTAGCTTGCATTGTCACGAGAGCTTTTTCTGACCATATTGTGTGGTGCTTGCTTGTCAACTCTTGGTCATTATGCCAATCTTTTAACAAACTCAAGACACGCTTAAATAGATAGTGGGATAATAAGAATTTTATCGCTTATACAAAGAAATCCTATGCATAACATGTTTGAAGGTAGCATAAGCATGTAGTCGAACTAGCCACATATATTGGGTCTCAAGAATGTCTCACATAAGTAGCCTCTAGTGTTTAACGGGCAAGGGACAATTGAATATGGAGAGGGGCAACTCCATTTTATTGATATGTGCTTAATTATATAATTTTGAGTGTGTCAGATATAAGCCATTACATTTTAATCCCTAGTTTGTGATATGATGCCCACCCTAACTGCCAAACATGCCTCTAAAGTGAGTTCTAAGCCAAGTTTTACTGGTAGAAGTAGATAGAAAAAGGTCTTGACAATGCATCAAATCTAGAGGTTTAATTAAGGTAATTCACTCATCTAGAATTGTGTAAGGAGGATCTTATTAGGATTTAGATAATTGACTTTAATCGATGTACTTTGCTTGAGCAAGGTTTACCTCAATTAGGTTGCACTATCTACATGTCTATGCATGGAGTTTTGAAGGGAAAAGCTTTCCACACCAAGTTAGTGGAGGTCTAACTTGACTGGTTCCATCTTTTAGTATAATGACAAATATACCAGTATGATGTTTTCAAAATTTCCAAAAGATCTCTATCTCCTTAAGGGGATCTTTTACCTCCACCTTTTTGTATCATCTTTTAAGGGAGAATCCTTAAAAGTCAATGGACCTTCATCATACACATAATCTGGGACTTTTTCTTTTGTTATGACTATCAAAGTTTTTTTTGCCACATGAGCTGATAGTTGAGCCATTTGGTAAGTCAGACTATGCACTAGTCTTGAAATTTTCTACAAGACCTTCAATAGTCATGACACAAGGTTAAAACTCGAAGAATTCAACAAATAATATTTTATCCTGGTTGAATTACATTCTTGACAAATAGAGTTCAAGTTTATGGGTTTCATCTTTGGATCATAAATTTTAAATTCCACGTGACACTGTTGGACATATGAAGGGTCATCATTGGCTACAATTATTTTGACAACATTATCATCATTCCACAAAACAAGTTTTTGATGAACAATCGATGGGATTGCTCTCACTACCTATATCAAGTCTTTACCAAGTAATAGGTTATAACTAGCCTTGGAAGGCACCACCACAAAGAGAGTTGACCTTTCTACATAATCAACCTACACATTAAACATTGTAACACCATCCAATGATGAGATCTTACTGCTAAGTCAATGACCACAATGTTTGTTAAGATTAAATACTCTTTTGTCTTTCCCAATTTAAAAATGATAGTTTAGGGGTACTAAATTAACAATGGCCCCACCATCCACTAGGAATTTAGAAATTGATATTTCTTCGGCAATGGCCTTGATGTGTAAGGGCTTTAAATGTGATTTCTTGATGTCAATCAGTCTTTCAAAATGTGCCAGGTCAGAAAACACAATTATCGTATCTTGTTCAAATGAAATCACCCCTTTGACATTTTCATCAATGAAGTCATCTTTGAATTCATTAACTTCTTGAAAGGTGAAAGTTGAAGGCAAAAGGTATTCCATATTGATGTATTTCAATTCAAGCTATTGATAGTTTTGGTCAAAAATATCAATCAAATCTTTGTCGCTGACATCTTTCTTGCATCGCTTGATTCTTCCTATAGGTCGATAGCATTATTCCCATCTTTGCCTGATAATTTAGATTTAACTAGACATTCTTTCCTTTTCTGAATTTGGTCTAGGTGGCCTCCTTTAAGTTTTGGTTTCCAGGCTTATTTCTTTTGATTTTGAATTTGCCTAGACTTGTAAATAAATTGGTCAACAATCTTTTACTTTTTTTTTCCCTAATGATTGGACTATTATTGATCTTTTTTAATTGGATTGATAAAATCTAATTTTTGAAACACTAACTTCCCTTTTTGTTTGTCAACCTTTTTTTGATCCTCATAATCAATCCTTCCCTTCCGACACTTCCTATATAAAATCATTTTTGGCTTTGTCATACTATTTTCAATAGTGTAGGCATATTTTCATACTTCCTCCCTCAACTTGGATTCTTTTTATATATGCCAACATTGTCGCATTCTTCATTGGATATGCTTCTAAAATAAATGGCCTGTCGAGTGGGTCATCATATTCATATATCCCAACCATGTTGACATTCATCTGTGGAATGGTTCAATGTAGTTCATATCCATTAGGAACGGATCCAACTCAACCATCATTTTTTATTTTTCTTTGTTAGCAAATTTTAATCTTTTATGCTTGATAGCTTTTTCAATCATATTTATGAAATGAAGACAATTGTTATTAGCATGACAAAAAATATTATAGAATTTGCAATACTTTTGATCTTTTATTTCATCTACTGACAATATGTTGTAGTCCTCAGGCAACTTAATTTGTTTATCTTTTAGTAATAAATCATATATTGAATTAGCTTTTGAAATATCAAAAAAGTATATTCTTTTAATCAATGTGGACATTCTTTCTTTTGACTTATATTGTCTTAAAGCCGAGCAAACATAAAGTGGGCCAGGCTATTGTTTGCAACATTTATGTTCTGTTCATCCTCTTCAAAACATATCTACGTCAACAAATGGTATTTGTTCTTTTTGGTAGGGAAGCCTTTTTGTTTTATTTTCTTTTTCTCTTTAAAACATTTCTATCTATTGATTTTTTTTTTTTTTTTGCAAGTTGAAACATATCAATAAATTATTTGTTCAACAACTTTTTTCTTATTGTAAAATCAAAACCTCCAACTATTATTTTAACAATTGTTTATTTTTGGAGTAAAACATATTACTCTAGGCCAATTAGAATCGTGATAGATAATTATCTAAAGATTCTGTTGATTGTTTTTGCAATTTACCAAATCGACAAGATTTAACTCCATTTCTTCTTTGAGGAATTGATCATGAAACATTCTCTCCATTTGTATCCATGAATGGACAAAGTTTGGCAACAAGTCAAAATATGAAGAGATGTAGTTCTTGTCAATGACATAGGGAAGTATTTCAATTTAAATATATATTTGTTACTTGTGATAATACCGCTTTCTGCAATGTAACAAGCAACATGTTCTATTGTTGACTAATTGCCCTTATCTAAAAATGTTAAAAACTTTGGCATTTTGAAATTTCTGAACAATTCAATTTGATTTATCTAATCAGGAAAAGCCCTTGTGTTGTGGTCTATATGTTCCTCCCATAAGTTGATTTAGCAATTGTTTGACAAGATTTTGTAAATTCCCTAAGTTTTGTCTCATATTTTGCTTATTGCCAACAACATTACTAATATTGTTATCAGATTGCAGTTCTCTTTGACCTATTCAAAATAAATGGACTTGATCTTACCCTAGGCCATTTCCCCTTTGTTCATTCTGACCATTTGTATTCTCATCTGGACCATGATTTTGCCTTTCATTTTGATTTTCATAATTTTGATTTTGATAATCATGATTTTCATAATTATTTCCAATATTTTGGTTTTAATCTTGATTGTTGTTGCCTTTTCCCATAATTGCTGACATTCTTTCCAAATATTGGGCTATTCTTTCATTTAAGGCATTATAATTTTGAAAAGGGGTTTGCAAGACAATACCCATCTATTGGGTCATTAAATGAACCATCTCATGATTACTGTCGTTCATTTGTTGTCTAAATAGAGCCATAGCCTCAAGTATTAGGGGAGGATTGTTTTGATTATTTTCATTATTTCTAATATTTTCTCTCCATACTTTTGATTATGACTTTGTTGGCGTCAATTGCTAGTATGATTGGTGAATTCTCATTATTTTGATTGTTTGGTGGAGAATGAGTGTACCAATTTGTTTCATAGGCAAATTGCTTCTGTCAATGTCAACAATCTACTATGAAATGGATGTGCTTTAGTATAGGAGGGAGAATCTATCTTCTCAGAAACATGAAGGAATCTTTAGGTTAAAAAGCTTATATTTTATCTTTCGGATATACCCTTGCATAAAGGAATGCTGTTGTTTAGTGAAAAAGTTCACTTTATTAAAGTGAAATTCACTTTATTCAAATGAAAAAAATGGTAAAATGTACAGAGTATGCAATGAAAATAATAGAGCCTTATGATTTTGACTTGTGTAAATGCCAAAGATTCAATACAATGTATTTAAAAGCGATCTACTTATAATTTTCTATCAATAATTACTCCTCACGATTAGTTTATAGACATAACCATCTCATAGATCTTATCAGATAGATAATTACTTATTTAAATACAAAATAAGAAAAATTAAATAAAAAAAAAAAGTGAAGATCACTACTGATTAATGCTACATAAGGTCGCAATAACTGCAGCCACAAGCTTCTAAGTCAAGTTGCCAAAACATTTAAAACTCTAATAATTAAAACAAATGTGACAATTAATCAGTAATTGCCAACTGGCTGATCGATGATCATCCAATGTCGACAACTTGTGGAAATATAGGCAACCAACTGAAGTGTGTTCGAAAATAACAAATCACTATCCATATAATTCCAATCAAAATATCAATATTCGGATAACTGTCAATTGAATAATTTCTGTATATTGTAAGCACAATTCTTATTGCACATCATAATTTGAATAATTTCTTACTACTATTTGGTAAATGAAATTAGCTCGCACTACATTTTTAACTTCCTCCAAGATCATGCTAGTGATTTTTGTGCACAAGTATCATTGAAAAATAGTGGAAGGTGTGTTTAGGCTTCACAACCATATGCACATGTATGCCATGCAGTGTAATTGTGACAATCACCCTAATAACCTATTGAATAACAATATAATATGTAGTAAACTTAAATAAGCTTTGTTTTCCACACCTTTCATAATCTTATATCTTCAATTTTGTTTCAATGATCTGATTTAAGACAAAAAAGAAATCAAGTGATGTAACTAACATTTTGTAAACAGAGAGATGTAAAAGATTAATGTGAATCAAATGATGTGCAGGGTATTGTGAACCAGACAGAAAGTTGAGCCGAATTAGCATCTAAAATGATCCATACCATGTGTTCACAGAGAAAAGTAAATTCTAGAACTGAAAGCAACAAATACAGTACAACCAAATCCAGTGGTATCACCACAGGTTCACTTTCTAGTGTTACTTGGCCATTATGCAGCACCAGCAAATAATTTAATACAACTACTTAACAACAACACTAATTTGTTTATTAATTTTGGCCAACAACAGGATGATACAACATCACTAAACACATATACATACATATAAATATACATATATATATATATATATATCAAGTTGGATAACAAACATGCCTGGCAATAAGTCAAATATGGCGATATTTGAATACATGCAGCTGCCGAATTGGAACTTCTACACCGGAACTAGCGCCCAAAATGGTGTAGAGTGCTCTCACCTGCCAGAAATAACAAGATAGATATGTGTAAGATGAAAAGGACAATAAACTTCAATGGAGTTGATAGTAAAAACATTAGCATTTGCTTAGACAAGAACCAAATACATATGAAGCTC
>JANHAO010025608.1:0-11312 GCA_026873985.1 Saraca asoca
CGACCCGTATTCGCCGGTACTAGCTACAACTACGCCGTGCGCTTGCGGTTATATTTAAAACGTGCAGTAACTTTGCAGCACATCAGATTGCTTGCAAAAAGGCAACATTGTTGTATGTGTTATTTTATTGCAAGCAATGACAACTATTCAATGAAATTGTTGTCCAGTTACAAGCAGTATACCAGCTTCAACAATAATGTTGTCTTCTTGCAAGTAATGTTGTAGCATTTGTGCACAATAATTAAGCAACATTATTGTTGAACATGCTATATGCTTTCAACTCGACAATAATATTATCATGGAAGCTACTAGTATTGCTTGCTACAGGATAGTGTACACATTAAGTACAACTATCGTCCTCTTATTTAAATGATCCATGCATATAACCTATTTAAAGGGAAAAAAGGAAAAAAAAAAAGGGAAAATTTATAAACCTTCAGACCAAGCTTGAGAAAAAGGAAAAAATAAATAAACAGAACATTAAGAGCAAGTTAGAATAGAATAAGAGTCCTTTTATAATGTGTGGAGACTTTAGACGTCAGTTAATATGTTGGAATAAGTGTAATATCATATATCTATGCTAGTTTTATTATAAAACTGATGTCTAATCTATAATCCTTCATATACCTATGCTTTTGAATTATTTTGTCCATCTATGTCAGTTCTTAAATAAACTAATGTCTAATCTATGTCCTTTTATCTATGGAAAAATAAAAGCAATGAATTTATTTTTGAATTATTTTTTCTATTGTGTAGTTTGGTAAAATAAAAGAAATTCATAATCATTACAAAATTTTATAATTCTCTAGTCTTGGAAAATGGAAAATTAATTGTAATATTGTCATATTAGTAAATTAGTTGTACATAAATAATTTGATTAAGAATTCAATTGATAAATTGATAAAAAAATATTTGACTATATATATATATATTATAAAAGCATGCTTCTAGCTATAGTTGTTTAGATCCTATTAAAGACGTAGTTTTGGTTTCAAAAATCGACATCTTTTTTATTAATTTTTAGAAAAAGAGGTAGAAACCTATTGCTTGCTACAATTATTTAGATTGTGTTATAGACATCTATTTTTGTTAAAAAATCGACACCATTTCTAATTTTTTTTTATAGAAACATTATAAAGAGCATTATGTTGAGATGAAAGGAACATGTAACATTATTATTGAAGTTGCTGGGATTGTGTGTAATAAAACAACAATTTAAAGCTGATAGATTGCTTGCAACAAGATAATATTATTGTATATTTTATTTTGTTGGAAAAAATGATAGCTTCAATTCAACAAAAATGTTGTCCAATTGTAAGCAATAGTATAGCAGCTTCAACAATTATATTGTTGTCATGCTGTAAGCAATGCTATAGCATTTGCTTGCAAAAATTAAACAACATTATTGTTGAAGATGCTATACTATTACTGCAACAAGGCAACCATATCATTATTGAAGCTACTTGTATTATTGGCAACAAGATAACACATACATCAAAGGATGTCAACAAGACAAGACACACACATCAGGTGCACCCATTGTCCTCTTATTTAAAGGATCCATGCATATGCCTTGTTTAAGGGGAAAACAAAAAAAGAAGGAAAAAATAAATTATAAACCTTTAGGGAAAGCTTGAGTAGCATTAAATTAAGCAATAAAAGATAAAGAAAAAGGGAAAAAAATAAATATTAAGAGCAAGCTAGAGTGGAATGAGAATGAGAAGGATGCACCGGCCTTTTATAATGTGCGTAGAATTCAGACGTCGATTAATGTGTTAGAACTAATGCCTAATATCATATATGTATGTTGGTTCTTAATATAAAATTGATGCCTAATCTATGACCCATCATATATCTTTGCTTTTTGAATTATTTTCTTTATCTACTTCAACTCTTAAATGAACTGACATCTAATATATGCCCCTTCATCTATTGGAGAATGAACACATTAAATTTATTTTGAATTATTTTGATTATTCTTGTTGTCTTGATAAAATTGAAGAAATTATTGATCATTAGATAATTTTACAATTCAATAGCCTTGAAAATTGGAAAATTAATTGTAATATTATCATATCAATAAATTAGTTGCATATGAACAATTTTATAAGAATTCAATTGATAAATTTATAAAAAAAATTATTTGACTATATATTATAAAAAAGTTCTTTAAAGTATAATCAAATAAGAATTTAATTGATAAATTAATAAAAAAATTTAGTAATC
Organism: Saraca asoca; assembly: GCA_026873985.1. Taxonomy (NCBI): domain Eukaryota; kingdom Viridiplantae; phylum Streptophyta; class Magnoliopsida; order Fabales; family Fabaceae; genus Saraca; species Saraca asoca. Next base: position 2,227 of record JANHAO010025608.1, read on the forward strand.
GAGGAACCATACATTTTAAAAATTATTTAAACTTGAATGGTCCAAATTTAATAATTTCAAAAGTATAATACTTCCTTAACTCAAGCCAACGTCAAACATAATATTGAGTTTAGATGTCAGTTGTTTGATAGGAATGAAAATTTTAATTTTCCTCACATTTATAAAAATACCACCACACCTATATATACGTTGGTTCATCTTTTATTAAACATCTATTTAATGACATCATTTTTACATTTTATAGTAGTGTTTGATGCCATTTGATAGGACAAATACACCAAAATGGGTGAATTAGTATTTGAAACACAAGTTTATAATTTTAAAAACTTTCCCCTTAACAAGAGTAATTAACAAATAGATAAAAGATCAAGTAAATAACATATTAAGATAAGCAATTAAAGTGCATGAAAAGTAAAAGAGTAGGGAAAGAGAATAATAGCACCAATGTGTAAAAATTGGATGGTCCAAAACGAAAATCATCCTTTTAGGTCTACTCCTCTCTTTCAAAGTCAAATCCAATATTGAGGCTCATCCATTAACACTTTTTCTTTGAATATCCCTTATAATCATTCCCACTTGACCTTTGAAGGTACAAGCAATCCTACCTCTTAGCCTGAGAATTTTCTAGCCTTAAACCAAGACACAATTCCTAGCTACAAAGTTTCTACAAGTGTATCACTCACACTCAACTCTTAGCGAATGAACCTTTACAAACTCAAGAATCAAAAGGATTTCTCTCAAGGAAACTACAATATTTTTCAAACTCTCACAAGAGTAGATTTACAAGTGAAGCGTAAAGAAGACTTAGATAATATTGGAGTTAGATAATATTGGAGTATTTAAAGAGAGAATTCTTTTAGAGAGTAAAGAAGATTTGCTTGAATGATGTATATTGAAGTGAAGAATATCTTCATTTTAATAGATGAGATTGGCATGAAAGAACACCTTCATCAACTTGGGCTCTAAGTTAGGTATTTTACTCTTCCAGTGTGCAGTCACTTTCAGTCTAAGGCATTGGAGTTGTAGTTGCTTGCTCTTTCATTTTGTCGTCACTTTCAATCAATGGCTTTGGAATTGTAGCAGCTTGCTCTTTTAGATTGGAAAGTGACCTCTAATGAATTGTCATTATCAATGGTACAAGGGCCAGCTCATTTGCTTGCTCTTTTAGGGATTTTCTAGTTTTGTTGTCCTTTGTCAAGTTAGCATGATATGGAAATGGTTTAAAGAGCAACCTATAAAATCAATTTTTCATAAAACTACAGAGTTGTAGTATGCCAAGCTATGAAGAGAAACCTACATAAAAAGACTTTTTCCATACTATTCAAATAAACAAAACTTTTAGCACAAAACTGGAAAGTTAGTACACTATGTATACGATGCAATTTTTGCCAAAATAGTGAAACGTCTTAATAAAAATAGTTTGGAAGCATTGCAAGCTTTTGACATATTAAAAAAGTAACCAGTCTTAGATTGGTGTATATTTTTAGTAAACTAGAATTGTAGTATGTCAGGGAGCAAAGAGCAATCTGCATACTATCAACCTCTTCTAGATTTTATCAATATAGCATATCATTATTTATGAATATTGAAAACTTTGATCAGTTTACATATGATAGTGCATTCAAAGGGCAATTGATTTAATTCACTTTAAATTAGTAGAACTTAAACTAGTAAAAGATTTAACTTAAAAAAAATAATGAGTATTAAACTATAGTTTTGCAATAGGTAAAAATAATTAAGCACTTCATTATCAAAACTAATTAATCTAAATAATTAGACACTTGGAGTTCCACAAATTTCTTGTGAAAAAAGGGTGAATGAATTGAATAAAAAGCTATTTCATTTTATTAATATCTGGCTAATCAACAAAATATTATGCTATTCATAGAAGATAGAACAATCTTTGAATAGATGATATTTCATCATAAAACTTCCTAGTTCAAATTTTATTAATAATTTGGATAAATCATAATTTAGCCACATACTATATGGGCCTTTTTTACATTGTCGACTTGATCACACAATATTAAGCTTCCTTCGTCACCACAATAAGCGTTGATAGATTCTTGCTTAGAAACAATCGCACAAAGCTAGCTAGTTACAGTACTTTCTGACAACGTAAAATATAACAATAACCCAAAGCAAACCATCAAATAATAATTTCAAAGGAAACAAGACAGTTAAAAGGTATATCATATTCTCGACAAGGTTTTAAATTATCGGTGAATTGGTTGATTATATGTTATTTGTTTGTCATCTAAGGTTGTCTCAATGTGATATAAATTACGGATGTTGTCCATTATTTTTAAAATTGAAATGGTGTAAAATTGATTGACTATTTTCTTTTCATATGCTTAATAAATAAATGTCATATTAAGAGACTAAGTGTCACATGCTTCAACAATCATGCTAAGATAACATTGGATGACATTGCACCATTAAAAATGTTAACATAAAGGTTTACCTCTATTGGTATAACTATTGGTAGAAATAGAACACACGACCAACTATGCCTGAAATCTTAAAAAGTATGGGCGATAATCACTAGATGAAATGGTCCAGTTATCGTATTGTTCTTTCTTATTAGATATTTAACATTACTATTTCAATAAAACTTTTTGCAAATTTCTTATTAATTTTTTAAAAATTTTAGAAAAATATTGTGTTATAAATTTTATGTAATATTTTAAATGAATATATAATTTATCAATAAAAGATCATTAGTTTAAGATTTTCAAGCATATTGAATACTTCTAAGTATCTTAAGGGCAAGATATCTAACTATAAAACAAAGGTGCTAAATTTAGTTTAACTCTTTATTTATTTGCTCCTCCACTGTTTTGTCAAATTTCCTAACTACCGATTATCAAAATTAGTGAAAAGAAAAGTGTTGAAATATCATGCCTTAGAAAAAAATGTAAGAATTTTTGCACATATGAATGAAAATGTTAGAAACAAAATGAAATAAGAAAATGGATAGAAATTGACCTTCAGCCATTGCTATTTTTGCTCTGTTTCGGATGCCAAATGGTGATGTCAAAAACTCTGATAAAATGCAAAAAGGGCACTCTTGGTTTCTTACTCAAATGATGGTGTGTCAAAAATGCTTATTCAGAAACTGAGCTCAGGGACCCTTTTTTAGATGAAATGCAATGGGCCTCCATCAAGCAACCATTGCTTCAAGATGGATATTTAGCTAGAAATTCAGACTAGTTCAGATGGTTGCTGAAAATTTGGAGGAGGTTGTTGCCAACGTTTGGCAACCAACCTGATTTTTTGCAATAGTAGCAACCTCCTGGTTTTGTATAGTAGTAAATGTCTTACATTCTCCCACTTGGTCTGAATAATATCCAAGGAAAACTAAATGCATGAATCATAGCGGTAGGTCCTCTATATGCGAGTATTACCTTCTATGTATTATAATGCACTTGGTTTTCTATAACTTAATGAATAAGCCTTATGCTTATTCTGGATTCTCTTAATGTTGATTTCTCTAAGTATGAATGTGCACACCAAATGAGAAAACAACCCAAATCAAACAAGGGCTATATCAAACACTTAATATGGGTCCAAGTCCCATTTTCACTACATGATCCTTAAACACTGTAGGTGGCATACCTTTTGTTAAGGGATAAGCAATCATCAACTTAGTGCTAATGTGTTCAATAAAAACTTTATTTTCCTTGACATGTTCCCGAATGGTTAAGTATTTAATGTCGATGTGTTTGCTTTAACTTCCACTTTTATTATTCTTAGCTAGAAAAATAGTAGCTTAGTTGTCACAATACATCCTCAATGTCCTAGAGATAGAATCCATAATTCTAAGCCTAGATATAAAGCCCTTTAGCCATACACCATGCAATGTTGCCTCAAAACAAGATACGAACTCAACCTCCATGGTAGAAGTAGCAATCAAAGTCTGCTTTCCACTTCTCCAGGACATAGCTCCGCCAGCAAACATAAAAATGTAACCTGATGTTGATTTTTATGAATCAATGCAACCAGTAAAATCCAAATCTAAGTAGCCAACTACCTCAAGGTTCTCAGTTCGTTTATACATTAGCATGTAATCTTTGATACCCTTAAGGTACCTCATCACTTTCTTTACAGCTCTCCAATGATCCATACCTGGATTGCTCTGAAATTTGCCTAACATTCCAACTACAAAAGCAATATCAAGTCTTGTGCAAACCTAAGCATACATAAGGCTTCCGACAACAGAAGCATATGGAATGTTATGCATTTGTTCCCTTTCAAGGTCATTCTTCAAACACTGGTTCAAATTGAACCTATGACCTTTCATAATAGGTGCTACATTCGGTGAACAATCTTTCATCCAAAATCTTTCTAAGACTTTATTAAGGTAGGTATTTTGTGACAAACCTAAAACATATTGAGTTCTATTTCTATGGATCTTAAGGACATAAGATGCCTCACCCATATCCTTCGTATCGAAATTCATAGAAGGAAACTGTCTTACGTTATATAACAACCCATTATCATTAGTTGCAAGTAATATATGATCCACATATAGCACAAGGAAACAAATCTTACTCCCACTAACCTTTTGGTATATACATTGATCCATGATGTTCTCCACGAAACCAAATAAGGAGATGACTTTATGAAACATGAGATACCATTAGCGGGAGGCTTGTTTCAATCTGTATATGGATTTCTTAAGCTTGCAAACCAAGTGCTCACTAGCACTAGAGGAGAATCCTTTAGGTTGTTTCATATATACCTCCTCCTCTATGTTTCCATTGAGGAACACCATTTTCACATCCATCTAATGTAGTTCCAAGTCAAAATGGGCAACCAATATCATTACAATATGGAGAGAATCTTTCTTAGATATAGGAGAGAAGGTCTTTGTGTAATCGATTCCTTCGTTTTGAGTAAATCCCTTAGCCACGAGTCTTGCCTTATATCTCTCAATGTTGCCTAATGAGTCCCTTTTTGTCTTATAGACCCATTTACATCCAATGGCCTTGGAACCACTAGGCAACTCAATGAGATCCCAGACTCCATTAGACACCATGAAATTCATCTTTTCCTTCATAACATTGAGCCACAATTCAAATTCTCTACAACTGATGGCTTGTGAAAATGTCTCAAGATCATTTTCAGCTCCTATATTGTAGTCAGATTCTTGTAGGTACATTGCATAATCACTAGGGATTATAGACCTCCTTATCCTAGTTGACCTCCTTAATGTTGACTCAACATCCTCTTGGGGAGTATGTTTTTCAACTGGTTGCTCAACAGTTTCTCGAAGCTATTCAACAATTGGATCAACTTGGTCTTGGTTAGCAATTTATGGATCCTCAAGGATTGGTTCTCCAATGCCCATTTATGCTTTAGGGGCATGGATTATAACCGATCTATCACTTGATGTAGGAGGTTAGGTATTCATATGATCATTCTCAGAATCTAAGTTCTAGATTTGATCCTCCCACTAATCAAGTCATTCTAAAAAAACTTAGCATTTCTTGACTTTACAATCCTAGTGTTGTGAGATGGACAATAAAACCTATACCCTTTAGACCTTCCAGCATACCTAATAAAGTAGCCACTAATGGTCCTTAGGTCTAGCTTTTTCTCTTATGGATTGTAGACCCTTACCTCAAATGGGTATCCCTAAATGCGCATATGTCTTAAACTCAATTTCCAACCATTAAATAACTCAAATGTTGTCTTGTCAATTACCATGGTTGGAACTCAGTTAAGAATATACATTGTCATCTTAAAGGCTTCAGTCCACAAGGACTTAGGAAGCCTTGAACTGCTAAGCATGCTCCTCACGATGTCCAATAATGTTCGATTTCTTCTTTCAACTATGCCATTCTGGTCTGGAGATCCAGGCATGGAGTATTGGGCAACAATCCTATGTCTTGAAGAAACTTAGCAAATGGACCTGATGTTTGTCCATCTTCATTGTATCTATCATAATATTCACTATCCCTATCCGATCTCACTATCTTAATTTGTTTTCCACATTGTTTTTCTACTTCTACCTTAAACACCTTAAAGGCATCTAGTGCCTTATTCTTATGGCTAAGTAAATAGAGATACATGTAATGTGAATAATTATCAATAAAGGTAATAAAATATTTCTGACTACTTGAATCTATATCAGGACTACAAATATCCATCTGTATAATTTCTAACAAGGTAGTACTCCTCTTGACACCTTTCTTAGTCTTGTTAGTCTGTTTTCCCTTAATGCAGTCTATGCAAGTGTCAAAGTTAGTGAAATCAAAAGCATTTAGTACTCCATCATTCACTAACCTTTTCACTCTCTCTATTGAGATATGACCAAGCCTACGGTGGCACAATATAGAAAGTTTTCATCTATAGCACTTCTCTTGATACTTACGCTATTAGAAGTATGTATCAAATCCTAAGGTATACTGTCTTGTAATTGAATTCAAAAGAGGCCATCATAGATTGTACCATTTCTAATGAGATCAGATTTATAAAATGATTTCATCATATTATTCATAAATTGAAATAAGTATCCCAATGGTACAAGTTTAGAAATAGAAATTAAGTTTCCAGAAAAAATTGGCACATAAAAGGTTCTATCCAAAATCAATACAAATCCAGTATCTAGAACTAATTTGTATGTTCCAACAGCTTCTACTAGTGAGCCCATCTTGTTCCCTGAATAGATGTATTGCTCACTGACCATTGGCTTCCTTTGGTTTTGAAAGCCCTACAAGGTATTAGAGATGTGGATTGTTGATTTGGAGTCAATCCACCATGTGTTACTACAAGCATCTACCATATTAGATTTATAACAGAAAAGTGAAGTAAAAGAGATTGAGTTTCCTTTCCTCTCATGCCATGCTTTGAATTTGTTGCACTCCTTCTTGATGTGTCCTTTCTTCTTGCAGAAGAAATAGTTAGACTCCTTCTTTATTCCTTCTTGAATGGTGGCCTTACCCTTCCCTTTTGACTTGGCTTGTTTATTGCCCTTTCCTTGTGTTGCCATATTTGCACTTTCTCCTGTCTCTGCTATCAGTCTACCCACCTCTTGAACACACATGGTCAACAATTCATTTATTGACCATTTCTCCTTATGTGTGTTATAAGTGATCTTAAAGTGTTCGTATTGAGGTGGTAGGGAGTTCAAAATATAGTGCACAAGGAAAGACTCAGACATCTTAACCTCAAGTGTCTTCAGTTGAGCTGCAATATCCCTCATCTGCATGATGTGCTCCTGTACACCCCTTACGTTAGTGAACTTCATAAAGGATAATTTAGTCATTAAGGTGCTTGATAAGGCTCTATCGGAGGTTTCAAATTGTTCATCAATGGCTTTTAGCAAGTCTCAAATGTTTCTATCCTCTCCTATTGATCCACGTATACTAGCAGAGATTTTTGATTTGATATACTTCATACTGAGGCAACTAGATCACCCCCAGCATTCATATAGATTTCTTTTCTGATATTGTGCTAGTGTCCATGGGCATAGGTGGTTCATCTTTTCTAATTGCATAGTCTACATCCATCCACCCTAATTGGAGGAGTAATTTCTCCTTTCAAAGTTTATAATTATCTCCATCAAGTATTGGAATTTGAAAGTCACATATATTTAACGGTTGAATAGCTGCACAAAATTTACATACTTGTATCAGTATTGAGGCAATCAAAATTCCATATAACATGTTTGCCAATGTAAAGATATAAGTTAAACATGAGTCTAGTAGCAAATGAAACTGTCTATGGGCTAAGTTCCATCTAATTAGGTTCATGTGCAATTAATAATAAGATTAGCAAATTATAGCCCTTTTCTCAATCCCCGTGGGTAAATTAAGAAAAGGAAAATTTATTATCCCATCCTAATTAATTGCTTATAATATAATAATATTCCTGTGGGATAATATTAATTATATTATAATGATTAATTACAATTTAACATCATTTTCCTTTATGTGATTTTAATGCTTAATATATAATTATAAAATAACTAAAGGTGTTGTGGCTAAACTTTAATTATTTCATAATTATACTAATCATATGACATTTAAATACTTGTGTATGCTAACAAGTCAATATGAGAATTTTAATTAATAATCACTTAAACAAAATGTGACTAATTAAAAATTCTCTTTTAAGTCCAAATGTGCCATTACTGAAAAGGTTTTAAAAATTTTATGGCACCACAATCTTTCATAAGGGAATTTTGGGCAAAAGTTCATAAAAATTATTTTTGAAGTTGGGCTTATTTACCAAAAATAATTTTGTCCAAAGAGCCCACAAAAAATTGTTTTTTAATCCCCAAAATAATTTTCCTTAATTAGCCTATTTTCAAAAACAAGTCCACAAACATAAGTCAAAAGAAAACAAACCAACACACAAGCAAGAGGTCCAATAGGCCCATTCAATTTTCTCTCCTTTTCTCCCCTCTTTTTTTTTAATTACTATCAGAACAGTACATAAGAGAAGGCCTAAACAAATGTTAACCCGAAATACAAAATAAAAAATTCTACTAAAATAAAAGGCCCAAATTTGGCCAAAAAAAGGCCCTGAAAGTCAAAAACAGCCCAGAAACAACAAAGTCCAAAAACGGTAGCCCAATCAAAAAAAAAAAGAGGCCTAAAAGGAGGGCAAAAAAAAAATCTCTTCAAGCGTGTTGTTGCCAAGGCTCAAACTGGGGACCTTTAGTGTGCAAGGCTAACACACCAACCACTACATGACAACAACTGCGAGAGTTAATAAAATGTTGTGTTTTATTTAATACCTCTAAACGACATCATTTATGTCGTCTGCAACCTCTAGTTTGGTTAACCCAACTCCTAATTGACCCGAAATCAAACCTAGTTGTTTCTCAGCAAATTCAACATCCAAAATTTTGATTTTTTGCCCAAAAATGTTGGAAATCACTTAACCTAATGATTTCTCAACTTAAAACTCAAGAAAAATTGAATTTTACTATAGGACCAGAATATGTAAAGTAGGGTAAATTTTGAAAATTTTTTTTCCAGCAACCCATGTTGTTCATCCTTAGAACTTGCAAAGCTTGGAGTTAATGCCAATAATGTCACACCACTGTTCTGAGTCTTGTGTTTTGCATCATG
>JANHAO010025609.1:0-11313 GCA_026873985.1 Saraca asoca
ATCTTTCTTTATTTCTTTTATTCCTTTATCATTGATTTGGATAGTTGAGTTGTAAGGATTCTAGTAATTAAAATAGCTTCCCTATAAGATCGACCCGTATTTGCCAGTACTAGCTACAACTACGCCATGCGCATGCGGTTATTTAAAATATACATCACCCCAGCACCACATTATTTGCTAAGGGATAGTTTACAATCAAAAAATTTGCCAGGACAATGGCTTGGTGATCTGAATCTCCTAGAGTAATAAGAGGCCTGATCTGCCTCATTGGTAATATTGTATCCTTTATGAAACCATAAAGGGGCTTTGGGGAAGGCTTTATCTAGTTCGCACTCAAACCCATCTGTTCAAAGCATCCCTTGTACATAATATTCTTGAAGTTATTGATATCAATCATTATTCTTTGCACCCCAACATTGTCAATTCTGGCTCGAATGATTAATGCGTCATTGTAGGGAGAACATACTCCTCGTGCATCTTCATTTATAAAAGTGATGCTATTTGAGGTTATCTTTCCTTTCTTGGTGAGTCTTTCAAATTCATTGTGACCTGTGAGCAGGATGAGGTTTGCCTCTCACACATAGCGTTCATGCAACCTATTTGAAGTTCCTACGATGTGAGGCCCACCATGGATGGTGATTATAGTTCTTCCTACAAGTGCCTCTTCTTGTTCAAGAGTTTGATGGCGTCACTACTATGCTGGTTGTTTGGACTACTAAGGTCGCTGACTCACAGGTCACACCATATAGTCTCTTAAGTGAATTCTCTGGATTAGATCCTCAATTGCATCTTTGAGTGTCAAACAATCTGAAGTATTGTGCCTAGTTTCATCATGATAAGCATAAAACTTGTCTTTGTTCTTGAATCTATTAGGAGTACTTATAGGATTAGGCTTTTTAAAATCCTCCCTATCTTTCTCTATTGCAAAGATCCTATCCAGAGTATCTGGTAGGACATTGTAGTTATCATGGCGACCTTGACACTAAAGTCGCTCACTCTTGGCCCTTTTATAGATTGACTATTGAGCCATCCTTCTTACTTTTTTTTGTCATTTCGACATTGCTTCTCTTTTTACTCTGGTTAGAGCTATTCACTGTGTCTTTCTTATTGGAATTCTTTAGGCCAAAGGTCTCTTTCCACCTGATCTCTTTGGTAGCTCATTCATAAAACTCACTTAGGTCCCTCACTGGAGATTTGTATATGCTCTTTTATAGTTTACCATCCTTACAAAGTCCTATTAAGATCACTATCAAGATGTTTTCATTTGAGGGGCTCTCTACATTGTTGAACTTATGCCTGAAATGGGTGATATAGTCTTTTAGTGACTCATTCTTCCACTAAAAGACCATTACGAGGTGGCAGGATGGTGCGAGCTGCCTTCTCAGTACTCTGTACTGATTAATCAATCTCCTTTGACACTCTTTCTAACTATTAATGCTATGAGCTGAGAGACCTCTGAGCCATGTCCAAGGTATATTCCAAGAATGGCTAGGAAGACGTAGCACTTGACTAGAGAATTGGTCATCTAAAGATCCATCTGAACATTGAATGCATCCAGGTGGTCATGTGGGTCATTATCCCTATTGTACTATAGGATTGTGGGGATTTTAAACTTGTAAGGGAAAGGCTCTATCTCAATCTCTCTAGTGAATGGTGTCCTCTCCTCATAGCTATCTTGACTATCCTGAGCTTAAGGGCGCTACTTTAACTACTTTACCTTCTGAAGTAGCTCTTCTACCATCAAGTCTTGTGTCTCAAAACACTGGCTAGAAGATTGGTGGCTCCTTTTACCTCCTTGGTCATGCGAGTAGCAATTTGAGGTTCTATGTCTTTTCTGTTTGTGGCCCGACGAGTAATAATCTAAAGTATGTCCCTGGCTGGCCCTATTTGAGCCTTCTACTCAATGCGAACCCTCACGTTGCTAATTATCATGATCTTGACATGCTCGATGGACCTCCAATCTTGTTTGTAAGTTAGAGGAGTGAGCTAAATCAGTGCACTAATGCACTTGTTTGGTTGGCCTCTTCTCTTGAGCTCCTTACCGTGGTTGCTCCTCTGGGTGCAATGACTTCAACTTAGTTTTGTACACCTTGGGCCTGTGCTTGTGCTAATGCCCTAACCACATTAACCAATACCCTTACTATGTTCTCCAATGCCTTCTGACACTAATGCTATATTTTCACTCCATCAATCCTAAGAACAATAATGGTAGGCTAGCGATGGGCCGTTGGGGGGCAAGCCAGTGGAAACAGTGAAAGTGCCTGCCAGAAGAAGAACTGGTTCCCACTGCTATTCTATATGACCTTTTGGCTGGTCAAGCGGGGCATCTGAACTCTTGGTGGTTCTTCCTCTAGCCATCACAATTGGATGAAAAATTAACTAGAATGTAGGAAATCACCTAGAACATAGTTTAGGCCCTCTTTCTAGCACCAAGATGTTGACATGTGAATTTAGTCAACCAAAGTTTAGAACCCTAAACTACAAACTGAGAGTGTAAGAAGAGAGAGAAAGGAAAAGCAAGGAGACACCAGAAGTTTTTAACATGGTTCAACCCAATGTAATGCTTACATCCACAAGTATTGTATTTTCTTTGTCTATTTTGGAAGAGTATTTGTCTGATCATTTTGCTGTTTATATAATGATTTCAACCCCTATTTATAGTTACTAGGGTGTACAATCTTAATGTAGTTCAAAAAAGGAAAAGAATCTAGAATCAACTTTTGCTTCATGAATTTCCACAAAAGTAGGCAATTAATTAATCATGCAAGTTAATTCCTACAAGTTCATTTCTACAAGTTGATTCCTATAAGTTAATCCCTTCCCGGGTTTAACCATAATAAGTGTGCTTCGATCTGGGGGTTAGACCTCATCTTTAATAACCTGAGATTGCTGCTTTGATCTTTGCTGACCAGTGATCTTGAGCTCACATTTGGTGACCTGATGCCTTACTTTAGTGACCTCAATCCTGGTTGAGCTAGGCCTTTATTAGTTAGGCCTATCTACAAGGCTTTTACCAGTCCATTTGTATAGTTCCAAAAATACCCACAATAGTAAATAATCTAAATATGAAGTTTATTTGAAATAAATGTCAGGACTAAAAGCTCTTTTGTCTTCTTGTCTTAACATTATTTTGAATTTTAATTTGGAGATAATTCTAGTTTAATCACTGAGATTGAAATTAAAACAATCATCTTTATTTAACTGAACATAATCTACAGATTCATCATTTGTACTGGATGAACTAGATTTTGCTCCTTTGCATTTTGAGTTGAAGGAGTATTTCTTGTAATTTGTCAATAAAATCTTCCTTACTAGAGATGGCAACTAAGGAAATAACAATATAAGATTTGTTTTGAAGAAACTAGCTTGTTCAAGCTCTTGTATTTTTGTGAAAATAAGGGTGGTCTTCAAACCATTTAGATATTTTGAATTTCTGAGCTTGATAAGCTTGGTTATAAGATGCCCACCATTTCATGGATCCTATCATTTCCAAGAACGGATATCTAAAGTTGGGGTTTTCCTTAAAGTACTAATACTTCCAAAAATAAACCCATGATAATCCAATTTTTGAATAAAATTGAAGAAGAATCAAAGAGTTTCCAAAATTCAAATTCTTAAAACAAGATTGGAAAATATCTCATCCTTCTTTTACTTGTGGGGGGAAATTTTCAAGAATTGGTCCAAAAATGTCCTATGGTTTAAGAAACATTAAGAAAATTTGTACTTAGTGTTTTGATTGAAGAAAAACAATGAAGTATGACTAAAATATTTGTTTTGAAAAAATAAGGTACAATACCAGGCTTCTAAATATTCTTAATATGTGTAACCCATTAGATTGTAATATTTTGAAAACTTTTTTCTTTTAAAAGGGTGTTGGGCCTAATCAAATATTGAAAGGATTTTCTCAATCCTAAAAGTTGAATGAGTGATGGTATTTGGATCACTAAGATCAATGTTATGTTTGATGATTACTAATTTTGTATCTACCAAGATAAACTTATAAAAGGTTTTGTCTTAATCGAGGGATTGCGGCAAGTAGTGCCAATTTTTTGGAAAGATTTTGGTAACAGTAATCCTAGGGTTTTCATGCCATATTTTAGGTTCCATTTGAACTATTTTTTCTACATGGGATTTTTTGTGATATTTGGCAATAATTTTGTTTGGTTTGGGTTTTGGATTTGTGATTATTTTGGAAGATTATCCTTTTCTAATCATTTATTGAGATTTGGCTACAATCATTTGTTGAAGTTGTGCTTTGCTGATGATGAGGGGTTTATCCTCTTCTTTTTCAATGATATCAACCTATAACTTTTTTGGTAGGGCTAAAGGAATTTGATTTACTATGGCCTATAGAGTTTCTACTGGGAAGTTGAAATCTACTGGAGAGAAAGATTTGATTTGGCATGAGGAAGCAATTTGCTTTTCTTTATTTTTAGTTTTTGGTGGCTCATTTGTTTCTGAGTTGGAATCTGATGGCATATTCTTTTCTTCAGGTTTGTTTTTTCTCAGCATATTATCTACCCTACAAAAATTCTCTCATGAGAAAGTCTGGGAGCAAATTTGAAGATCCTTTCATAAATTCTATTTCAAAATAAAAAAAACACTTAATATTGCTTGCCATCTAGCAAAAATTTGTTCTGATGTAATATTTTTAACATCTTTTTATAAAATATTTTTCGTAAATTAACAATCTACTTTAATAGTGAATTTTTTAATTTAATAAATCACTTTGAAATTTACTTATGCATAGCACAATTGCCAAAATTTCCTTTTTGATAGTTGAATAATTTTGTTAAGCATGATTCCAATGTTTTGAAGTAAATGCAATAACATGTTTTCTATCATTTTTAATTTATTTTAAAATTCCAATGTAACCTAAATCAAATGCATCTATTTTTACAATTTTGCATGCAAATGGATCAGAAATATGCAAACATGGAGATATTTAACTTAAGATTTGACCCTCTTGATGATATTTGTTTGAACATCTACCCAAGGAGGAGGAGATTCCCTCAGATGATCATGCAAGGGTTGTACTACATTTGAAATTTGAGGAAACAAATTAGAGACATAATTTAGACATCCCAAAAATCTTTGTAATTGAGTTTATCAACAATTTAATCTGAAAATTTGCCAGCAAATTAAATTACTTTTTTAATTGAAGTAATGGTTCCTTGAAAAAATAATAGCCAAGAAATCTAATTTTTGTTTAAAAGAGAGAAATTTATTTCTTGGATACTACTAGATAATTTTCTAGGTAATATTAAGAAAGATATTGAGACATTTGAAGTATTGATCTATATTTTTAGAAAAGATGAGAACATCATCAATGTAAATAATAATAAATTTTATAAATGGATTATAAATATTATTCAAAATCTTTTGGAATTCTAAAGGTTTTTTTTTTGGACAAAAGACATCACATTCTATTCATAATGTCCAAATGTAACTATAAATGTCATTTTGTACCTATCTTTAGGTTTTATTTGAATTTGCCAAAATTCAGATTTCATATCAAATTTTGAAAAGATTTTTGTTGAGTGCAAATGGTTGAGTAAAACTTTTTTTTATTTAGGATCAAATATCTGATCCATTGAAGAGCTTTATTGAGTGGTTTATAGTTAATCATGAATCCTAGGGTTCCTTGTTCTATTTAAGCATTCTTATTAACATAAAAAGCAAAACATGACTAAGGACTTTTAGATATTTATAATATTCCTTTGGCTAGAAGATCATTGATTTCCTTTTGACAATATTCCATAAGTTCTTGATTCATTTGGATAGGATGAGCTTTGGTAGGAATTTGTCTCTTAGAAAAGTATTTTTCATATGGTAGATCTACCATATGTTGTTTTCTTTTTCAGAAAGCATTTGGAAGATTAGAATAAATTTGGTTTTGAGTTTTGTTTTCTAAAGACTTAATTATAGTTTGAAAAATTAGTGTAGTTGGTTGTTATTTTATCCTTTTGAAGGAAATTTCTTCAAAAAAAATAGTTTATTTGATTTTCTTTTCTTTTTACCAAATTTAGATTTTTGAAAACTAGTTTTTTGATAAATTCAAAGATTTGTTTTTGGCTTAGACCTTCCATTTCAATACATTCTCCAATTACTAAGAAAGACATGATTTGCTGGATAAACAAAGACCCTAAGATTATTCTACTAGTCATATCTTTGACCAATAGAAAAGAATTTTCTATATTAACATCTATAAATTTGTAATTGATTTAAAGCTTAGAATTATTAGTAGATCTAAGTCCTTTTTTTTTTCAAAATATTTTATATGTACTAAACCCTTCTGAATACAATTAAGATAAGCTTCTGTATAAAACAAGACAACTATTTTAATTGTATATTCATTTTTTCATTGTTAATTTGATAGGGATATACCATTTTTGAACAGTTAAATTAGAAGTAAATTTAAAAACATCATCATTAATGTTTTCAATTTCTTTTTCTTCTTTGTTTTTACCTTTTCAAAAAGTTGAAAGAATTTGATTAAAATCATTTTGTCATTGTTTCAAAATTTTAAGTTCCTTTTTTAGAAGATTTACTTCAGCCTATAAATCCTACAAAGTTACAAGTTTATTGTGTTATGAGTAAAATCTATCTAAAATATTTTTGAAATTTGTATTTATTTATTATGAGTTGTTTGATTGAAGATGAAGGTTTATCTATAGTTTGTTTAAGCTTTTAGATATAACTTTTCTTTTGATCATTATTTGGAAAATAACAGATGACTTCAAAAAGAAGATCCTATTTTTTTTGTAAAAACATTTTTCTCACTTTTAGAATTTGTTGTTGTTTTCTCATAACCAGAATAACAATCAACATTTTGAATTTGGTTTATTTTCTTGATCATTTTTTGCTGAAAA
The DNA here is from genome assembly GCA_026873985.1 of Saraca asoca. NCBI lineage: Eukaryota > Viridiplantae > Streptophyta > Magnoliopsida > Fabales > Fabaceae > Saraca > Saraca asoca. The sequence continues at coordinate 6,873 of JANHAO010025609.1, forward strand.
CTTATCTATTTCATAAGACTCTTTAGCTAACAAGTTGCTTATTTGGTTAAGAATTCCTTCATCCATTTGTAGATTTCTAAGTTTCTTACATAATCTATAGGATTTGGCTATATGTCCTAACCTATTGCATCTAAAACAGATTGGTCTAATATCTTGATATGGTGGAGGTGTATACCTAGGTTTCCTCCTAATATTTTTCCTTTTGTAAGGAGGTTTTTGTTCTTGTGGTTGGCTAGACTCGGCTTGTTTGATCTATGCCTATGTTTTGGTTTAAAGATCTTTAGGTAAACAAATCCAAAGTGTTCACAGAAAGAACCTTGTTATTTTCTATTAAGGGATTTCTCCTTGACTACTTGCCTTTGGATTTTGTCGTCTTGACAGATTTTAGGGGTAACCTTCTGATCATAAGTAGTAAGCTATCCATAGGTAAGTTGTTCATAAAGAATTATCCTAGTATATTGATTTCTAATTTTTTTCCTTAACCTTATCACTTAAGGATCTGGGAATTCCTACAAGGAATTATTCCTTCCAGAATAATTGATTACTATCTGATCTAGAGCATATCTTACTAAAGAAAGTATCGTTATACTTTCTAAAGTTAGAGAGAGTTCTACATTTGAGATTTGAGGTAAGTTCAGCTGATTTGTCCTTTAATAAGTTAGGATCTCCTATGAAGTGTTTGGTAATTGTACAAATCAAAGTAATGACTACATAAAGGATAGGTTGGCCATCTAAATCTAATATCAATTCACCTTGGCTATCCATTTTCACTAATTCTAAAATTTGTTCTTTTTCTAAACTAGTGAGATGCTCATCCCACCAATCTTTAAGTTGTCAGGTAAATTCAATAACTAGAATGTGAATGACTATCACATCATCACATCATTATATTGCATGATAAGTTGTGCTTACCATGATCATTTGTTAGAGGATTTTTATAATCTCATATTCAAATTTTCTATCTATATTCCATTCATAAATGTTATTTCTATTGCAAGAATTCTCTATAAGAGATATTTCTTGGGTTTCTATTTTTTTTAAACCCTAGTTTAGGGTCACCATGTTGCTATTGCTTCTATGGCTTCTATTTTTTGTTCTTATTCTTCAAAATATATTTTTGAAGCTTTGTCTAAGGTTTGGACATTTCTACTAAATTCGTCATCTAAAAATGAGTCTGGAACAGTTACAGACCTATTTAGTTTTTAATCTAAATCTTCTATTATTTGGTCTATCTTAACTATTTATATCCTATTGAAAAGGTCAATTCTATGACATCTATTTAATTATTTTTGCTTATCCTAGAGGATCTTGTAAGGGTTTGAATAAGGATTTTTCTATTGGTTTTGGAGTACTGGATGAGGGTTCTCCTATTTGGATTAGATGAATAGCAAGGATCCATTGTCCTAAACTTTGTAGGTACTTATTTGTATAATTGTTTTGTTTCATCAGGGATTGTATGCCCTTTGCAGAAATAGGTTCACTAGCATCCTTCGTCTTAAAGGGTGCAACAACTATTGGGCATTTTGGATCTCTTGTTTCCATTTGGAAGGATTTCTAAGTAGGTAACTTCGAAATGATCTTTTCTCCCTTTATAGTTGTCCAGGTTTGGGTAATTCTATTGGTTACATTGATGGAGCTATTAAAAGGATAGTTTATTTGCTTGGCTTCAACATATGCTTTAAACCTATCAAAGAAGGGAATATTGGTTTTGAAATCTCGAATAAATTTCATCCATTTACCATGAATTTTTTTCTTGTTGCTTCTTTGAAAATTCTCAAGAAACCAAGTCCTTTGAGGGGTGAGTTTCTCTAAATAAAAATCTTCTTTTAGAGCAACTAAATCTATTTGGAAACCTTTCTCCATATTTTCTAATTCTTTTCTAATCATATCTAAGTTCTAGGTCATGGTGTATTTGGAAAGGGGTTAAAGGAGACTGGGGAGAATTGGAAGATTGTATATATATTAGGAGCATATCAAGTGAGATCAGGACTCTTGTATAAAGGTGAAAGGAGTAAATCATAGCCATCAGATCTTTCATTGATGGACAAGATTAAATCATAATTAAAAGTCACGTGATTTACATTTTAATCCTGGTCATAATGAAAGATCTAATTGCCACGATCGTACTATCACTTACAACTCTTCCACCTACAAAGGGTACTTACACAGGTATCAAGCTCTTAAAAAAATTTTCACTCAACAAAAATTCTCTCAAACTTATTTGGTCAAAAGAGAACTTGTTTAACTTCTCCAAGAAGCTCTATCTAAAGTTAAATATTCTACAATATGCCTCATTTTAAACCTATCTTTTATACATTTCCAATGCAAAATTTGATGATAATCACCGTTGAAGAGGAGATTGATGCATTAATTATCATCTTTGTTTCAAATTTCTAATTTTACACTTTACAAATTTTAAACCACCTAGCAACCATTAGATTAGAGCAAACATATTGATCAATACAATAGGTGCAGACTATTTTGTAAGTTATGCTTTGATTATAAAATTACAAAAATTTGATAATAAATTTAAATTGATATTTTTGTTATTTCTTTAAATAGAATAAATAGATATGTTATTTTGTGTAATTCAATATTATTTTTTAAGCCTTTAGTTCAAGAAGACATATTAAAAATGTAAAAAAAAATTACAATATAGTTGGTAAATCATAATTTAGTATTCGAAAAGAATAGTGTATTGTTAATAGTAATTGTAAGTTTCACAGTATTAGTAATTAATTTTTATTATATATTATTGCAAGATATAATTTTCATGTTAAGCATATTATAATATAATTTTGTGTGCACTGTTATGATTTTTTAGTTGCATATATTATATTGATTTATAATTTTTTTGGATAACATGTGTACACTATTTATATGAAATATAAAACATATATTACTCTCATGCTTGAAAGTTTGTAGTTTAATGATTGATTATAGTAATCTTCCATTACTAAATGTTTGTTAGTAGAGAGGTTTAGCCTATGCAATTCTCTATGCGTGAGCTTTCTATTTTGTATGTGAGGTTTTTGGTTGGATTATGAGTTTTTAAATTTGGAATATGTTTATCACAAGTTTGTATCTTGTGTACTTTTATAATAATAACTAGAATTTGTTTCGTACATTTGCACAGACTAATTTTACACCTTATTATTATTGTTTATCAACCATATTATAAAAAAATATTTTAATTTATTTTATTAAAATTTTGTGCATTAAGTGAAGCAATCTAAAATAACTTTATTTTATTAAAATTTTGTGCATTAAGTGAATTATTCTAAAATAAAATCTTAAGCTACTTGAAAAATAATAATTAGCATAGTCAATCAATTCTATAATCAAGTCTAATTGAAAATATTGATTCATTTAAAAATTAAAAATTAAAAATTTAAAGCATACAGCAAAATAAGGATTAGATTTTGAAAATATATCTTTTTTTTTTTACAACATAAATAGCAAAGCTTGCAAATTCAAAGTTACAAAGTACTTGAATTCCCATTAATACAATCAAATAGCTAAAACCCAAGAAAAATTCCAAAGCAATTGTTAGCCTTAGAGTGAAAATTGCAAGTTTTGAAAAATTATTTGACTTGGACACTCTAAGCTATACGTTAATTTTAATGTTGAAAAACAAATTTTAAACATTTATATTCGATATTTGTTTCATTATTTGTTATAAGTTGCTACTAATTTTTATTTGATTTCAGGTTATATGAAGATAGACAAGACTTAGATGCAAATGAAAGAAAATTATTTGTTTTTGTTATTTCTTTAGGATTATATTGTAAATAAATTCATATAGAAAATGATCCACATCTTTTTTTAAAAGAAAAGAAAGAAGAAGAGAAAAATATTTTAAAAGAAAATCACATTTTTGTAAAACAGTTTTTCTTTACATTGTAAATCGAACTCACATCGATTTACATAATAATTTTTTTTATTCAAACATAAATTGAAGCTACTTCGGTGTGTATAAAAAAATCTTGGAAAAACACAAATCGAAGTCACATCGATTTATACAGTTCAAATTGACTTAACGAAACATTTAATTTTTTACTACTTCGATGCATACATCGATGTACAATTAAAAAATAATACACTATACATCAAAGTAACACCGATGTATTAGTTTATAATAGACCCAAATTGAAGTAACATCAATATATCGATGAATGAACCATTTTTTCTATTACATAATGGTTATGGCAGTTATAACTACCTAACTATCATTTAACTACTCTGTCCATATAAATGTTTTTCATTATGAAAACAACAAGTATTTTACAAATTACACACATTCGATTACAAATCAAAATAGTTCAGAAATTTTCTCTTAAAGTTCAAAAAGATTTCTCTTCACAGAACTATCTTCTTCATCTTCTATTTTCTCTGAAGTAATTCTTCAAATCGTTCATAAAGCTCCTGGATCATTCTCTAT
>JANHAO010025610.1:0-11303 GCA_026873985.1 Saraca asoca
ATCAATTATGACCAAAGCACATATCAATCAATAATCCATAAGAAATATAAAGCCTTAAACATGCAGAACATCGTATCCGATAGGGGAAAAATGTCATGCATGTTAACAAGCTCACATTTCATGTAAAACAATCATGGATAGAGAACTGTATAAGTAGATAAAATAAAATATGCAATACTCAAACAAATGGTCCAAACATCTCAAGGATGCTATCAGAGGTATGATGATATTATTGACATGTCATTCAATACATACCTTAAATAATTACAAAGCAAATAAGTGCATAGATTTAGACTCCTACTAACCCAAAATATCAAAAGACTTAACCAAACCCATGTGAGTCACATGATGTTGAAAAACTCCAATAGGTAAGCCTTTGGTCAGTGGATCTGCTAACATATGTTCAGTAGCGGTGTGTTCAATCTGAGTCTCAAATTCTCAAACTTTCTCCCTAACAAATAGGTATTTTATATCAAAGTGCTTTGAGCGAGTAGAACTCCTGTTGTTTTAAGAGAAATGTACAACAGTAGTATTGTCACAATATATAACAAGTGGCCTGGATATGCTTTCAACAATATGAAAATGAGAAATCAAATTCTTCAGCCACATGGCATGACAAGTAGCCTCATAACAAGCAACATACTTTGCTTCCATAGTGGAAGTAGTTATAAGTGTTTGTTTAACACTTTTCCAAGAAATAACTCCTCCTACCATAATAAAAATATAATCAGAAGTAGACTTTCTGTCATTTAGGCAGCCTGCAAAATTAGAATCAAAATAACCAGTGACTTCAAGTTGATCGAACCTTTTAAAGGTTAACATATAGTCCTTGATACCTTACAAGCACCTCATGACCTTTTTCACGGCTTTCCAATGATTCAAACCTGGATTGCTCAAGTATGTCGCTAAAGTATTAACAGCAAAAGCAATATCAGGATGAGTACAGACTTGAGCATACATCAGGTTGCCAACAACGGAAGCATATGGGACCTTTTCCATTTCAGGTTTCTATTTTTCATTTTAAGGACATTGAGATTTAGAGAGCTTATCACCTTTTTGAATAGGTACAGAGCATAGAGAGCAAGAATGCATGTTAAACCATTTGAGGTTTTTTTCAATATATCCTCTTTGAGACAATCCATGAATGCCATTAGATCTTTCATGATGAATCTGGATGCCTAGAACAAAGAAGGCATTACCAAGATCTTTCATATCAAAATGATTATTCAACATCTATTTTGTCTCATTTAAAAGTTTAACACAACTACTGGCAAGAAGTATGTCATTGACATATAACATAAGAATTATGAAATTACTCCCACTCATCTTTAGATAAATGCACTGATCTGAAGCATTTTCTTTAAAGCCAAAAGAAGTAACTACTTGATCAAATTTCAAATACCAATAGGGACCTCCCCTTGTGCCAATAGGATTGGTTAACCTAACCCATCATAGGTTAACCTACACAAAGCCCAATAACATAAGGGTCCACAATAGCTAATTAGCCCACAAAAAATGATCACATAATTGGACTTCAAATCAAGTCTCACATTATTATTATGATTATTAATCTAGGTTTTCTTAAAATTGTCACTGTTATGGGCATTTTTTAGAAAGTACGACTTGGGCCGGTCAAGGTCTAATATGAGATATAGCTAACCAGATGGAGGCCCAGATTGGGGATCGAGGTCACTTAACAAGGGTTCCAAGTCATCGGTTGCGAGCTGAAGACGTCGAGCAGTGTTACAGCAGGGAGCATAGCTTACTGAGGAGGCCCTCAATTTGTCAGCGGGAAGGCTAACACCCTAATCGTCCTCAAGGAGAACGATCAAGCAAGAACAGTGAGGTCGACCAAAGTTCTAGCTCGCTCACTAGTACAGTGCCAGGTCACAAGGTTAGCGAGCCAGATGCATGTATGGAACCCAATCAGCAATCCAAGGCACACGTTTCCAGCTGACAGCTCAGCCCCCTGAAAATCTGAGAATGATTTATCTAACATTAATTACCTGACGCTAGGCATTAAATGCCCGGAATGGCAAAAATAATCATTCTGTTATTTGTAAAATTACACTTGTAACATTCCCTCTTTCTATAAATAAGAAAGGGTGAACACTATAAAAAAGGGAGGGAAAATTTGCATGCAGAAACTCTGTCAGGAAATTTAGAGAGCCCTGTACTCTGTGAGAAAATACTTCCATGGTATTAAAAAAAATAACCTTCAGTTGGTAATCAAAACCATAGTGGACATAGGGGCCAACTTAGCCTTAGCCGAACCACGATAAAACTTCTAGTGTTTGCTGTCTTTCCTCTCTTCCATTATCTGCCTTCTCTGTTTTCTGCCATATTCTACTTGCAATTAGGGGTGATATTGAACACAAACCTGTTGATCAGATTTTGGTGTCAACATTTTGGCGCTAGAAAAAGGGCCCCCACTGCACACTTTTTGTCTTTTCATTCCTGATAAATTGTTCCAAGTTGTTCTAAGCACAATGGTGAGAGGAAAAGCCACTAGGAGTATAAAAATACCTACTGGCCAACCTAACAGCCAGAAGCAATAGCAAAACGCAACTGCCTCTTTGATAGGTGCCAATCTCGATGCAGCTTCCTTTATCCAATAACAGTTTGTGGCTCCTAGAACTAATGAAACTCAAACTTGGCAGTAACACGAAGAAGCACTTGACTGACGTCAGGAAGTGCTTGAGAATACCATGAAAGAGCTGACCGATATGGTTAGAGCATTGGCCCAGGTGCACGACCAAGGCACACCAAGGCAGGGTGAAGTTACTGCACCCGAGGGTGGACATCATTAGGTAGAGCCACAGCATGAGGAACAAGTTAGGATCGAGCATTGCAGAGCCAATTCACTCCACTCATCTAACTCACAGTTGAGATCCAAAGTTCACCGAGTTTGAAAGGACAAGGGGGACGGTTAACAAGGTGAAAGCTCGTATCGAGATGAGAGCTCGCATGAGACCGACTGCAAGCAAGAGTCGGACCATGACTCATCCAGTCACAAGAGCAACAAAAGGCATAAGACCTCAGACTGACATTCTCGTAGCAAGTAAGATGAAAGGAGTTGACGAACTTCCAGCTATCGGTCTAAGTGCTGAGATCCTATATTGAAGAACTACTCTAGAGAATGGAGCAATTAGAGAAGAACTCTGTGTCTCAAAGCAATTGAGAATCCCACGAGGGGCGAACTCTGTTCTCTAGTGTAATCGAGACAGAGCCCCTCCCTCATAGGTTCAAGATTCCAAACATTCCCCTATACAATGAGGATAGTGACCCCTATAGCCATTTGGACACTTTTAATGTCCAGATGGACTTGCAGACCTCCAATCTATTGGTGAAGTGTTGAGTTTTCCCTGCCACGCTCGAAGAAGTGCTATGGACATGGTTCAAAAGTCTCCTAACTCATAATATAAAGAGTTGGGAGGAATGTCAAACGAAGTTCCTCAACCAATATAGGACGTTAAAGAAATAACTCACTCCGTCCTGCCATTTAGCCACGGTCTTCCAATGGAAAGATAAGTCACTTAAGGACTACATCATCAGGTTCTGACAAGAAGTTAGCAACATAGAAAACCCTTCAGATGAGAGTATTCTCATGGCAATCTCAGTCGAACTCCAAAAAGATGGGAAACTGTATGAGGACATATACAAGTCCCCCATTAAGAGCCTAGGTGAGATCTATGGGTGAGCCACCAAGGAGATCCGATAGGAAGAAATCTTTGATGCGAAGAAATCAAGTAAGAAAGAGGAGGCAAGCACCTCTAATCGAGGTAAGAAGAGAAGTGGTGGTGGAGGTAATGAAAAAGGCTAGAAGGGGGGCTCCAAAGGCCAAATTGCGAAGAAGGCTCAGAACAAACAGTTTCAACCTCGAAGTCACTATGATACATATACCATCTTGTCAGATACTCTAGACAATATCTATAAGACTAAGAGGGACAACGAAGATTTCGATAGGCCCAAGCCCCTAAGGGCCCCTATTGAGAAGAGAAACCACAACAAATTCTATGCCTACCATAGTGAAGTCAGGCACAATACTTCAGATTGCTGGGCGTTGAAGGATGCAATTGAGGACCTCATTATGAGAGGTCGCCTAAGAGACTATGTGGTGAAACCCCCAGGGCAATGACTTTTACGTCCTCAACAGCCTGCGTCACAGCGTCACCAAACTCCAGATCATGAGGAAGCACCCTCGATGAGGACCATCTTCACCATACACGATGGACCTCACATCGCAGGCACTTTGAATTGCTCGCATAACTGTTATGTGTGAGCTGCAGGCCGTGTTCTCCTGGCAAGTCATATGGAATGTGAAACACTCGCTAAGAAGGCCAAAATAGCTTTAGACAGCATCTCGTTCATGGAAGAGGATGCGAAAGGAGTTCGTTACCCGCATAACGATGTGATTATCATTTGAGCAAAGATTGGCAACGTAGAGGTAAGGAGGATAATGATCGATGTTAGGAGCTCCATGAATGTGATGTACAAGGGGTACTTTGACCAGATGGGCATGAGCATGAGTCAGTTGGACCCTTCACATGAGCCTTTGTATGATTTCACAGGAGATGAAATACTCCCAATAGGACAAATCAAACTCCTATTCACCCTAGGGGACTTCGACCAACAAGCAACTATCATGGTAGACTTTTTGATTATAGATTCTCCCTTGACCTACAATGTGGTGTTGGGGTGACCCACTATGAATGATTTCGATATGGTGACATAAACAAGGACCCTAACCATCAAATTCTTAACCCCAAATGGAGTCGGATACGTTAAGGGGGAGCAACAAGTAGCCAATGCTATTATGAGAATAAAGTTAAACTTGGGGTCTAGGGGAAGAAGGTGAATGTAGTGTCCAGAAAAGAACCCCGGGCAACGAGCATAAGAGGGGTTAGCCATGACCTTGACCGTCGAGAGGTGGATGCTGAGCAAGCCACTGGACCAGTCGAGGAGCTTGAAGATGTGTGAATAAGCAAGGCAGATGAGGAAAGATGCCTCAAGTTGGGAAAATGCCTACCACCAGAAGTGAAAGCAAAACTCATGGATTTTCTCAAGGCAAATATGGACATTTTTGCTTGGAACTATGAAGACATGGTGGGCACCGATCTGAATGTGATGTCGCATAGATTGAATATCGATCCCCGGGTTAGACCAGTTTGCCAAAAGAGAAAACCAATGACCACTAAATGCTATGCAGCACTCAAAGAAGAGATGGATAGGTTTTTAGTGAACAACTTCATTTGAGAAGCGCATTACCCCACTTAGATGGCTAATCCCATCCTCATAAAGAAGAAGAATGGAAAATGAAGGATGTGTATCAATTTTACTAACCTTAATAAGGCATGCCCCAAGGATAACTTCCCTTTACCGAGGATAGACCAACTTATAGATGTGACAATAGGGCATGAACTTCTTAGCTTCATGGACGCCTCCTCAGGGTACAATCAAATTCCAATGGTTGCACAGGATGAAGAGCATACCTCATTTATTACTAATTATGGGTTATATTGCTAGAAGGTCATGCCTTTTGGACTTAAAAATGAGAAGGCAACCTACCAGCGATTAGTAAACATGGTGTTTCGAGAGCAGATTGGCAAGACCATGGAGGTATACATTGACGACATGCTGGTAAAGTCCAAGCAGCTTGTCGATCAAGTCCGTGACCTAGAAAGGATGTTTCAAACTCTGAGAAGGTATCAGATGAAGCTGAACCCACACAAATGTGCATTCGGAGTGGCCTCGGGTAAATTCCTCGATTTTATAGTCAATAATAGAGGAATTAAAATGAATCTGAAAAAGATTAAAGCACTCCTTGATATGCATTCTCCCATTGATCCAAAGGATGTCTAAAGCTTGAATGGCCAGGTTGCTGTGCTCAACAGATTCATTTCGAATGCAACAGATAAGTGCATTCCTTTTTTCAACATCCTCAAGAGGGCAAAAAGGTTTGAATGGACCCCGGAGTGTAAGGTTACTTTTCAGGAGCTCAAGTCGTACCTCAGACGAGCACCTCTCTTATCCAAACCAAAAGAGGGTAAGAGATTGATTATGTACTTAAGGGTATCCCAGCATGCCTTGAGTGCGGCCCTAACATGAGAAGAGGGAGGAACTCACCCCCTATTTACTATGTGAGCAAGAGGCTGTTGGATGCCAAAATAAGATACTCACTCATGGAAAAACTCATATACTACCTGGTCATCGCCTCAAAGAAGCTGCAACCCTATTTCCAAGCCCACAATATCAGGGTCCTTACCCAATTTCCACTAAGACAAGTCTTGCAGAAGACGAATGCTTTAGGATGGCTACTCAAGTAAGCAATAGAACTTGCCCAGTTTGACATCGAATATAAGCCCAGATCAGCCATTAAGGGACAAGCACTGGCTAACTTTATTACTGAATCCATAGGACCTATGCAAGAGGAGGTAGAAATTCCTGAGGCCCTATGGTAGGAGTTATTCATTGATGGGTCGTCCAGTGAGCAAAAGGCTGGGGCAGGGATGCTTTTCGTCTGTCCAGAAGGACACAAGGTCTTTTGTGCTTTAAGATTTGGCTTTCAAGCCACTAACAACAAAGCTTAGTACGAGGCCTTGTTGGCAGGTTTGTGATTAGCCAGGGAGGTACGAGCTAAAAGATTAAAGATTTTCAACGACTAGCGACTCATCATTTGCCAGGTGAAGGTAAATACCAAGCTCGATGACCGAAGATGATGAACTATCTCTAAAAGGTCTAGGAATTATTAGGATCCTTCCAACAATACGAGATTAATCAGATCCTGTGAGCCTTAAACATGCATGCTGATGCTTTGGCTCGACTGTCCACCACTGAAGATCTCGATCTCTTAAGAACGGCTCCGATAGAACTCCTTCCATCCCTAAGTGTTGAAGAACAAGATGTCATCATGGTGATTGCCAGAATGCCTGACTCCTGGATGAATTTGATACTGGACTACTTATAGAATGAAAAGTTACCTGAAGATAGACTCGGAGCATGACGTTTATGAGCTTAAGCAGCCAGATATTGCATCTGTAATGATGCATTTTACAAGAGAGGGTTCATGATCCCACTTCTGAGGTGCATAGATGGCGAAGACTGCGATACTGTCCTGGAGGAGATTTATACGAGTCATTATGGAAACCATGTTGGGGGGCTGTCCCTGGCACAAAAGGCTCTTCAGTAAGGATTCTACTGGCCAACGATGACGTAAGATGCTATAAACCTTGTCAAGAGGTGTGATAAGTGCCAGAGATTCACAAAGGTGCCGCAAGCTCTGTTAGCTTACCTGAAGTAAATGATAAGTCTGCGGTTATTCGTGATCTGGGGAATGGACTTGATCAAACCACTTCCTAAAGCTTGAGGGAATTACAAGTATGCAATAGTGGCTATGAACTACTTCACGAAGTGGGTAAAGGCAAAGGAACTTGCCAAGATCTCATCTTCCAAGGTCAAAAATTTTGTGTGGAACAACATCATCTACAGGTTCGGAGTCCCTCAGTAGATCATAACCAATAATGGGACTCAGTTTACTAGTGAGTAATTCATCAAGTTCTGCAACGACCTCAAAATCACTAAAAGCTTCACAACTGTAGACCATCCTTAAGCCAATGGACAAGTAGAAGCAGTCAACAAGATCATTAAGAGGATCTTGAAAACTAAACTAGAAGCTAAAAAGGGAGTCTAGGTGGATGAATTGTAGGTAGTGCTATGGGCCTACAGGACCATGCCTTGTAGCTCCATAAGGGAAACCCCCTTCTCGATGGTATATGGATGTGAGGCAATGATCCTAGCAGAACTCGAGGTTATGACACATTGAAGAATTGCTTTTAACCCAGAAGACAACGATTAGTTGGTCGCTACGAACCTAGACCTTGTGGAAGAAGTGAGAGAAAGAGCTAGCCTCAAGGTTGCCTCTTACCAATGATACATAGCGAAATACTACAACCGCAATGTACGAGCTTAGAAGTTCAAACCCAGTGATCTCGTCCTATGTCTCATTCTGCTTGGAGCATGCAAGTCCAGTAGGGGGACTTTAGGACCGAACTAGGAAGGTCCATACCTTGTTAAAGGGTCGTGAGCAATGGAGCCTACCATCTGGCAGACATGAGTGGGGTGGAGTTACCCCTAGCTTGGAATGTCGAGCACCTCTGTCATTATTACCATTAGGTATCTCAGTGTATAAGAATTGGTTCATTGTAAATATGTATATGATTCTTTAAATTCTTTATGGAATAAAATTTGAAGAAAATTCTATCTAAAGTTACGAGTTATGCGATGTGATAACAGTCAATGTAGAATGTTGAGTTCTCATCCTAACATAAGCAAACAAGTTCGCACATTCAAGCATAAAAATAACGAGGAAAAATATGTTCAGCTTCTATTACAATGAAGTCACTTTATACAGAATGTTCGCAAAGTTTGTCATAAACCATAGGAAAGAGAAAAACAAAGTTGCAAAGTTCATATCCTAAGAGGTAGGAGTCGCAGGAGCTAAACTTTCGTCAGGCTGAAGGTTAGAAGCTGGAACATCTGAAACTTTAATCGCTGGGGCAGCATCAGGGGCCTGAGAACTACCTTCTCCTTAGATGGCAACTTTGGTGAGCGGGACTTCAACCTTGGCACTCTATCCTTTCCTCGTAAAGCTGGCCTTAGCAGCTCTCCTTTTATAGCAATCCATAGCTTCGAGAGCTTAGGGATCGAAGAAGGAAAAGTGCAGCTCAGGATATCTCTCCCACAAAGTGAAGAAGAATGTAGCACAAGTCCTAGTCCTCGCTTCCTTGGCCACTTTCGCCACTTGTGAGGATGTCTCTCCTTTGGCTTTGGCTGCTTCTTCCTTGGCGAGCTGTAGTTCTCTCTTCAATGTCTCCAATTCTTCAACGGCAGCCTCAACTCATTGATCTGTGGACTTCACATTTTGCTTGACGGTATCAGCCACTTTTATTGCTAACTACAAATGTGATTGGGCTTCATCCAGCTCTATTCTCGCCTTGTACAAGTCATTGGTAGCAAGGCCAAAGTTTATCTTAACAACCTCACGATGCTCTGCCTCACAAGATAGAGTAGTCTCCAGCTCTTTAACTTTCTCCCTGAGCTCCAAGACCTCAACTATTTGGACTACTAACTCATCCACGAGAGCAGACTTCTCATCATCTTGGTCCTGAAGTGCTTCCTCGATCCTCATCAGAGTTAGTAAAGAACAAACAACAAGATTAGAATATGAAGCAAATAGAGTGATTTAGATAAGGAGTAATACTTACCACCAAATTATGATAGGTCACATACCCTGCCAGCCTCCCAATGGTGAATTCCTCAGCCTCTAACATGTTGATTTTGTCGTCGTAGCCCAAGATCGTACTTAGGTTCTAAATAAAGGTTCAAGCGTGTCTTTTCGTCTTGGAGCCAGGCTCAGCCAACGACCTCGTAGTCTCAACCTTCGATGTTACGTATTTATGAGAGGTCACTTTCTTTTTCCTTTTATCAACCTTTCGCTTCTTTGGAGGAAGCCTAGAAGGACTGGTGATGTCAGCTGTTGCTACTTCTTTGGACCATGATGTGAGGGCTGGTCCTGGTGAAGGGATCGTAATAGGAATAGCCGGAGTAGCTGGTTGCTTTATGATGATAGGAGTCACTTCAATCTCAAGGACTGGGGGCTAGCCTACAGTAGCTAGAGTTGATTCGATTTTGTGGGCTAGAGAGGCTTCCTCCTCGCTATCTGAGGGTGGCATCCCCAGGATAAGTTCCATAATCTTGTTGTAATCGTCGAATTTTATGGGCTTGACCTCCGTCAATCAGTGAATTCCAACCTCCCTAGTGACCTCGGTGCCTTGTGCCGAAGCAAGCTTGTAATAACAGAGGATGCTTTCATCAAATTGAAAGTCAATCTCGAGGTCGTCAGACATCACAAACTGATCTAAGACCTCTAACTCCTTGGCCCTTAGCATTGGCCGCCTATCAGTCACATCTATAAAATCAAGTAAAGGTCAGAATCAAGAGTAAATATGAAAAAGCTATTAAGTTTACTCATACCCAGGCCACCTACTCGGAACAAGAACAAAATCGAAATTCTTGAGATAGGGTAGTGAGGGGCACGAGATGTAAAACAAGCAAGACTTATAATGCCTTGCATTGGACTTTCACTTTGCGTCCCCCTTTGGCAAGATGCTCTTATATGGAATTTGTTGATCCGAAAGGTAGCAAAGTCTATCCTCCGAGTTCACACACCTCAGATTATACAAATAACATAGAGTTTTGGGTGATGGTGGAGGAAGGCCATTGCCATATGGATCAGGGCTAGCGAGATAAGTGAAGTATATGAGTTTGGTGTTAGTTAGAATGGACTAAGTTTTATTTTGTTCAAAAAGTTAATAATGAAGGGTTGCATGGAAAATTTTAATCCCGCTGTGAGGTGTAGGAGACCGATAGCTACGAAGCCCCGAGGTAGATAAGGAGCATAGTCATCTGAAGCAAGAACCATGGCACTACACCCTTTGGGAATCTGGCACGATTGAATTACGGTTTGAACATCGCGAAGACGCATAGTTGAAGAATGTAGCTTGAATATGTTATGGTCAAGGCATTGGCTTGCAATGGTCTCTTGGCCCTCGATGTGTTCTGGACGAGTGCTTAGGTCCGTAGTAACCTCTCTCCCATTCGAGGTCACTTTGTCAGTATGTCATATGACCCCCGTGCTTTGGGATGAGTCTGGTTAGTTGTCTGCGCTCCTAATTATATGATGGCAACGTGCATAACCTGCTCCTATCTACACAAAGAAAATAAGGCTTGTTAGGTTGCTAAGAGCGAACTCTACTGAAGACTAAGACTAACGACCTTTCCTACACTGTAGGCCATGCACACCCTAAGTCACCGCATTGACAACCTAGATTCCAACAGAAGGAGGGGGCACTCAGGCCAAATCACAGAACTTCAAAAAACTAAAATCAACGTCTGAAATTCTAAAGTTTACTAGTAGCCTAACTGCTCTGATCTAGATAAAACAAAGCATCATCTCTACCTATTAATATTATTGTCTCCTAACCAGTCATGATCACGTCCCTTATTCTCTACAGAAAAGGAAAACGCAGAAAAAATGCAAAGATAAAAGAGACGTACCGTGACTAATAGAGGCAGAAGGTTCGAAAGTTTGGTTGATGGCCGAAAAAGTGGATTGGACCCAATGAAAATTGGTGATGGAGGAATTACACAGTAATCAAGGGCACAAACAAGTAGAGGAAACTACAACTCTGAAAGTTTTCGAATGGCAAGTTAAAAGGGAGAGAGAAGGCACTTGCTAGATTATG
>JANHAO010025611.1:0-11304 GCA_026873985.1 Saraca asoca
CTGTGAAAATATAGAAGATGGGGCAAGCCTACCCATCATGGCAAGCCCAATCACAGGGCCTAATATCCACTAAGCCCATTAAAATAATCACAAATAAATTAAACTTAATAATAACAGGCTCTAAAAGTGACATCCAATTAATCTGAGATATTATATAATTATATCAGTCCACAAAAAATTTCAACACAAAATACTTTATCATAAGAAAACGGTCTTACTTAAATATATTTAACAAAAACTTGTTTTCTCAAATAATAGTGAAAACAATACTAAAGCAACATAACATGGAAAATGACTCTAATACCACTAATATAAGCCAAATATAATAAAATTATATACGCAATGGAATTAAGTTACATACCTTCAACCAATATTAATCAAGTATTGTTGCTCAAAATTTGTGAAAATCTTTAATTGTGAAAAATGTTTTCTAACTTATGTCAAGAATCTTAATCTTAATATGGATCAAGTATTGTTGCTTGAAACTTATGAAAACCTTTAACTATGAAAAGTGTTTTCTAACTTATGCCTGAAATCTTAAATGTCTCATTTCACTTAATAGTTTAACTTATTGCAAGCTGCAAATTCATAGGCTAAGTTAGGAATTCTTTTTTAAGGTGACTCATTGATTTTACATCCCACCATCAATAAAACAATTTAATTTCATATAGATATAACTATATTTTATCATTTAAAGAAAAAAAGCTCTTTTTAACACATGGGCCTCTTGAAGATAACTACAAGAAGTCAACCGAGCTTGTATCCAAACACATAGCATAACGAACAACACCAAACCCTATTATTGGCGGTCTATGACTCTATATGGATTGAATGTCACCCAACCAATCAGATGTTTCCAAATCACCCCTTATTTACATTAATTAATTAATAAGAGAATTAATCACATAGCTGATCAAATATCATAGCCATCTAAACCTTGTACAACAAAATAAAGTACATATATAGCATAAGGTCTTGATTTATACATAAATGATGAATTAGATTATGGGCATTAATTATATCTTCTGGCAGATTGAGATATTTATATACACACACACCATTTAGTTATATACATTCTGTATCAAACAATATAATAGATTTTAGTTATAATACAATGAACTTTAAATTCAAAACCACATGATAAAAGTATCTAGCTAGAGGGGCTCCCTTAGAAAACGAACTCTACATTTCTTATTCCCATGATTAATTTGAACAAAGATTAAGGAACATGTAATCCATAATTTAATCATTTTAAATATTAATACAAAAAAAGTTTCGTTGTATAAATTCTATTCTCACATAAAAAAATAAGATTCAATTTAAATATAGATTTTATCCTTTTTGACTATGTAAAATCACCAATTTAACAATAAAATGAGTATAATTAACATAAATTTAAATACAGTGACTTGCCACCCAATTAATAATCATTGTATTATCACATTCAATATGATTATATTTTATGGTCAACTTCTCTTATTTGGTGCAATGTGTGGATCATGTTAGAGGTGCCATTATGATTAACATCCTAATCATTATCTAATTATAGAGCTTCAAGTCAAATGCCTTTCGGCTTATGCTAGCACCATCCTCAAGTTATATGACAAAATTTGTTTACTTCAATAGATGTTGTACTACATGCATGCACCATTGATTTTTCTCTTGTAGGTTATCTTATATTAACCCCTAAATAATTTTTAATTACTGCGTGCTTCTTAGGGCAAAATTTGCAGCAAATCCATAATTTCTGCCGTAAATCCTTCATGAGATGTAGAAAAAGCAAGCAAATTCCTTCGTTCAAACTTTAGATAGACATATTAATTTCTAGAAGTTCATATATTTCATTGGGTTTATTTTATTGGGAGACATAACATGGTTGCTATATTTGAATCCTTTTTTTATTAACATATCCCTATGTTAAGTTAATAAAATGGAAATAATTATCTATGTTGATCAGTTTTTTAAAGCTAAATTAGCAGCTCAATACCTAAGTTACTGACATAAAAATTAAGAAGCATTGACTAAGTGAGAGGATTAAAATTTGTGAAATAAAAGATTTGTGCAACTATTATTTTTTTAACTGAGTGGTCAGTGACATCTGACTAACTATTAATACATGACATACATGTACATATGTTTGAACTTAGATGATAAAAATAAAAAATTGTTTTAATTGGATCATTACATCAATAAAAATATTAATTTTTTTTAACTTTGATAACTAAAACTTTCTCTAACAGATTTAACTATTTATTTTGTCAAATGAAATCTGTATACTCTTTTTCCATCTACAGTACATCAAGTCATGCAATAATACATGACAAAAAAAAAATGTTTGCGTATATTTTCATGTATCTTAAAAATATATTTTTATCTTTTTTAAAGAAAACAACCTTTTTTCTTAATTGGAGTTAAAAAAAATTATGCTGAAACTTTTTGTTAATAAAAACACAAGTTTACACGAATCTATTACACGCAAACTTAATTTATATAAAATGACAATTTATTCTAAAAGAATTATAACTTTTTATATAAATATCTCATAAAAATTATATTTTTTTCAAAAAATATTATAAAAATTCTGAGATTTTTAAAAAGAACTGAGTCAGGCTTCATGTCATGTATGGGTCTTTTAATTCCGTGTCACATGGATCTCTTGGAAACCCTAAAATAGCTTTGTTTCAGAACATCAAAGCAGTTAAAATAATGAAGAAGCTTGAATGGTACAATTGTATTGTACTAAGGTACCTTGACTGTTAGGGCAGTTTGCTTTGTAAACCTAACCAGCCACACTTCTTTAATCTGAAAAAAAAAAAAAAAAAAACTGTAAAATAATCCATAATTTACTCACAGAATCTCAGTCCTAGTCACCATTCAATTGAATAAAACCAACCCCATATGGATTAATCGTCAAAACAAGGAATGGAGAGAGAGGGAGAGAGAGTTCAGAATCACAGCAATCAGTCACATGTGAATCATAGGAGACGCAACTTGGAACTTTGGCTTTTTCTTAACTGCTAAACTTCTGCAGGTTTTCTCATGTGACAGAAAATTTAGACGCAATGAGATACTTTTTCAATTTTTTCTTCTGAATAATAATTTATTATATATTTGACATAATTTAATTTAGAGTGATATTATTTATTCACTCTCTCTGTATATACATATGCTCATGACTTAGCAAAATAACAAAATATTTTTATTTGCATTAAGATTTTAATATTATTGAAAGTTGTAATACTATACTCACATTTATCATTCACATTTACAATTGAATTTCACTACACCTATTAATAATTGTGTAACCCATAGGTCCATTTTGTACATGAATTTATCATTTTTCTATTGAAATTTTAAGAAGGACTACATATCAATCATTAAAGTATTTCTTTTTTTTTTACACATATTATTTCTCACATCTATATATATATAATATATTCAGAATCAAATTAATTCCACTTAATTTTAAATAAGTGGAGATAATTAATTCGGATTATTAAAAAAATTATATATAAAAACATTTATCTACCATTGGCATCTTTATTCCATTACAGAGTGATGAAAATTAAAAATTTCATAATCCCAAGGGCCTCGTGGTCGTGGTTCTATAAATTGGAAGCATAGACCAACCCCTAAGAGCCAAAGTTAAGCTATTGAGGAGAGGGAGAGAGCCAACACTACCAAAACCCCAGAAAAAGAGTGACACCATTATGTCAATGGATCAGAAGAAATCTAACAAAATCAGAGAAATTGTTAGACTTCAACAGATCCTCAAGAAATGGAGAAGGCTAGCCAACTCTTCAAAAACCAGCAACAGCAGCAGCAGCGGCGGCGGCGGCGGCAACAACAACAATGGCAGCAAAAGCATCAAGTTTCTGAAAAGAACACTTTCTTTGTCTGACCGTGAAGCGGGAGGATCAAACAACACTGTTCCCAAAGGCTACCTTGCTGTTTGTGTTGGGGAAGAACTCAAGAGGTTCATCATACCAACTGAGTATTTGGGTCATCAGGCATTTCACGTATTGCTTAGAGAAGCAGAGGAAGAATTTGGGTTCCAACAGACTGGTGTTCTCAGGTTTCCTTGTGAAGTCTCTGTATTTGAGAGTATTCTGAAGATTGTGGAGAGAAAGGACAAGTTTTCTACACAAGATTGTAGACTTGGTGTTGAAGAGATGGTGGGATTTTGCTCATCAGAAAATCAGATTGCTGCTTATTCTCACCATCCTCAAAGTCCAATGTGTAGATAGTTTTGAGATTTTGATGATTTTTCATCTTTTCTTTACCTTCTTTTGTTTTCTATATGGAGGTCATATATGTGTGAGAGAGTGAGAATGAGTGAGTTTAACTAGATGTAAGAAAACCCTTTTGAAAGTTATGGAGCATTGGATGGATATGCCATTGTCTACGTCTATTCTTCTAGAGCTACATTGTTTGCCAACCCCTTTTGAGAATTATGAAACATGAATAGAATTTCCGTCGTGTAAATCTATTATTCTAGCTAATGCTGAAAATTTCTGTTCAAATTGCAATTTGCCACCCCTAGAAAGTCTAACATTACCAAACAAAATTAAGGATCGGTAGGTACATTCTTTAAATTGACATTCAATTTGCGTGTTCTTCTATCAATTATTGATACTAGTAGTTAATTGTTTATAAACACAAACATAAATGTGAGTTATCTTTTAATATCAATAATTGATTATTTCTGAATATGAATATATCATCTCTTCATATTAACTATTGATATCATTAATTGATTGTTTCCGAACATGAATTCATATGCGAATAAAAGATATGCATTAAACCTTTTTATATAAATTAATCTCATTTGTCCTCTAGTATCACTACTTTTGGGAACCCTTACCATCAAAGTGACTTGATGCATTTCATTGGCTATGTTAGTTTTATCTCTATAACAAAGTCACTATCTTAGGTTTAATGTAAAGGATAAATTAGAATTACTGAATAATGCAGAAGCCACTGTGAATCTATTATTCAACTGAAAAGGATAATGAAATCTGAGACTTGAAGGTCAAAATCCTAGACCAAATCAGCAGAACCTCTAGCAAAATCTGGGAGTCTGAGTTCAAGAGACATAAACAATCCTTCATCAGAGTTACAGGGCATTACAGATTGAAGCACATTTCCAGACAGTAAAAGTTCTTTTACGAGAAACAGAAATAGAAATACTACAACACCAGAAAAGAGAATTTCTTGAAATGAGAGTCTAATTAGGAAAAGGAAATGATTAAGAGATGGTCCTTGGAGATATAAAAGTATTATAAAATAACTAGCAAAAAACAGAACAGTGCCTCTTTTCACATGGACAAGTTGAAATTATCTATCCTTTTAAATCTAGCAAACAAATTTGACTAACCGGTGAAGGCCTTGAAAAATACTAATTTAAATTTAATGCTACTTCATGAAATTTTTTAAAATAACTTCTAACTATCAAACTAACTGTTATACTTTCAAGTTATAGCTACTGTTGTTAGAAAGAGGTAAACCCAAAAGGTGTACATTCTAAGAAAGTCTTGGGTTTCCTTAAAGGAGAGAAAAAGTGAAATATTCATCATCCACACTCTGTTAAAATGACAGTTAAGAATCATCCAATCCATTCTTTTTCTATGTTCATATAGTTTCTAGAATTCTGTCAAAATGGCTACACTTTCACATAACTTCCATAAAAGAATATTCAACCACCCAAATACACCATGATAAAATGACAGGAAAACTAAGAATTATCAAATGATGTGATTCTTAACAATCCTTATGACTCTTTAGCTTTCAAAATCCACACACATGACATGTTACCAATCACAGCTAGACAGTATCATATACGGATAAATCTACGGAAATGTCCTATCTCACAAATATCATGTGTCAGTGCTTTCCATAGATTGAATCACCCCCATAAATTAGCATGGCTTTTAGTCCCTACTCAAATTATTGAAGACTACAACATGCAACTCCGGTGTCCTATGCACGTCCCAAACAAAATGCTTTACTGAAATAATTAAGCTTCACAATATTATATTGCAGTCACTTGCATTCAAATCAAGTTCTCCTAAAATTTCTCTTTAGCAACTTGTATCAAGCACCTCACATGCAAGCATTCATTTCCACGAACTAAATACACATGTCAACAGTATCCTATCCACCATTATTATCAAATTGAGAAACATCAACTCTGTTTATCTTTGATATAATATAGTAATTACATCTATTTATATAATAAGGTCTGTAAGAGGAAATGATTTCATAATTGTGTACAAAACTTATCCTCGTTTAAGAATTTAAAATACGATTGTAATTACATCGTAAAAAAATCTATACAAAAAATAATTTAAATTTGACCAGAAATGGGACCGTGACACCTACCGTAACCATTTTAAGCGACTTCAAAATCAGAGGAATTATTTAAAGTTTCAAGAAGACTGTAATGTAGCAGAGAGCCAAGCAATCAATGGCTTAATATGCATATGAATTTCATAAATGTAGCAGTAAAATTATGAATATAAGACTGGCATTTGAGTTTCTCGAGAAACTGTACCTCAACTTCATGAAAATCTAAGAAGGTTGACATTTAAATTACTGTGGGATTCCATTCAAACAAGGCAGAGTCAAAATGGGTAGCGTAAGATCCAGAAGAAATACTCACATGACATCTGTACTTGACTCCATGCATGTGTTAATTATTATTTGGAAGCAGCAGTTTGCCAGGTTTCGAATGAAACCACGTGCTGCCTCTGTATTTGAAGAATCATAATCATTACAAAAATGTACTTTGTTAAGTGGCATAGAGGTAAATTTTGCTTTAATGCACATCAAATGGTCATGAAGACCATTTTGGCCTTAGGTTCAACTTGGGGGAACAATTCCAATTGCAAAGCATATATTCTTAAGCTTGTGCAGAAGATACCGAGAGGAATTTTGAGTTAGTTTAGTATATGAAAAACTTACTCACAACAGCCTCAGCCTCAGGATGGTTCTCATACAGGACTCACTATCTAATACCCTTTTGAACCTGTAAATTGCACCAAGTTTATTATATTTTTAGACTTTGCAAGGTTTGATGTTTAAACATTAACAAATTAGTAGTACTAGGGTTGTATATTATATGTTCTTTTTCTTTCTTTCAAAAAAATGAATAGAACCATTTCTGACAATACAATTAGTCTTAAAGTTGAAACTTTCTACCTATAAGCAAAGTCAGTCATATACAATAGAAGTAGTCCGCTGAACATGTTCCAGTCAAGTCAATGAAGATGAAAAGAAAATACTTCTCAATATATATAGGTGTCAATTATGTTAATTAACATGCTCCTAAACAAATGAAATACAATCACGTATGTTAATAACATCAATAAGATTCTTATTAGGCAATTATTATAATCACATTATTTGTATATACTTGTACTTAGATCATACCTTTTATCATGTGTTGATTAGGTGATTGATCCATTGAGCTCTTTAACCAAGTCCTATAAATAAATCAACTGACTAGATGTAACAAGTTGATCGATTTGAATCTATATATATTCATTTTCTTAATTAGCCTTAATCAATCGACTAATATCAACGGTTTAGAGACCACAAATTATTTTAGATTGTGTGAAAAGTTATCTTTATTTCAATAATCTTTCTATTAAACTATTCATTACTTATTGAAATTGTGATGGAACGCTTTAAAAAATTAGTAGATTGAAAATTTTTCTTGCATTCAACTTCACTTTATTCTTAACAAAGTCATGATAGTTGGAATGTTGCTCAGTAATGAACTCTAATTGGCTTATATATATACTATTTGTACAAGATATTGGGTTGGATTTGGGATATTTTTGGAAGCAATTGTACAAGATCATCGGGTCATCAAGTTGTTGGTTGTATGATGCTGAATTTAGCTGTATTATGAAGTATCGCACTGAACATAGAATCCTTGCTGTCAATTGTACTTAAAAACGATGTTCAAACTACTTCCAATTAATTTTTGTCTTTAATCATCCTGTTCACATCGATTCAGATGGTTCAATCATAAACAACAAATTTGTCAAACTAGAGGACCTAAAACATATTCAACCATGTCATTTAGCAACGTATTTTAGTCGCATTCAGCCATGGGAAGTGGAATTTGATTTTTAAAAGAGTAAATTGCACAAACACTTGCAATTATTTACTATGTACATATAATCTTTCAACCCAAGAAAATATATAAATGACCTATTTAGTCTTCATAAATTGTGAAGAGAGGAAAAGAGCATGTTAAGAGAGGATGATTAAATATTGTAGAAAAAGAAACAGCAATTCCAAAATTAATTGACACAAAGAACTCAATGCAAGATTATAAAATCTAAATAGTTCACCTTATTACAGTGACCATATCTGACTTATTTTTAAATCCTAGAGAGATAAAATAGTTATTTCAAATCTTGACTAACAAAATAACCTTTTCAACTAATATGTTAGCTTTGCTTGACCCGTATGACAACCGTTTGATTTGTGTATGATTTTGGTGTATACCACTTGTGCGTAATGATGTGTTCACTAAATTTATATTCATCATTGAATTTTACGTACGATTGTAGAAAAATATGCATGTTGTACATTCATCGCAATTTAGATTCAACTAAAGTTACTTATTTATTAATTAACTAGTTTTAGATGCTAACATGTATGGAAATGTTTGGCTCTTGAGATAGCAATGGATCAGGATTTGGATTTGATATAATTTAAATTTGAGTAGAATTTGTTACACTAGATGTGTTAGAAATCAAAAAATCATTAAAAACTCAATAAGACTTGATAAATATTCATTTGAAATTATAAAATTATAATTATAGATTTTTTAATTAAAAAAATAAAAATAACTTTTTTTTATTGATAATAATTAATTTATTATAAGATATGTTACACTATCAAGTTTAATATGATATTTAAAAATGAAAAAATCTATTAGACATTTAATAATTAGATTGAAATTCAAACTATTAAATAATGCATTTAATTTAAATTTGACCCATTAAATAAATATTCATTGATTCAAATAAAATTTATTAAACCTAAATATTTTTATTATCCCTAATTCTTTACACAAAAATATACTTAAATAGTATTATAAAAAAGATGCTAATCAAATATTAGACAGGCTCTCCTTTCGGTATTGTAAAATGTGAATGGAATCAATGCCTCTCAAAACTAGCTTTTGAGATCATCATCAAATTTTACGGTCCGGCTATGTAATGGACAAGAAGCATGCAGACTAACAAAATACACCCCCATTAGCACAGATATTGCATGAATCTCAATGACTTTTAACACCATTCTAGCATTTTTACAAATAGCTTGGAGGCTCAAATGTTGGAATAAAATTCATCATGAAGGGCCACAAATGTAATTATTAAAATGTGATGTCATTATTTAATTAAGTCTGAATAAAGTGATCTAACAAGGAATTGAGGTTTTAAGACTTAAGGGCATAATTGTTATAAAAATTAATGTATAAACACCGGAGTGATATTTTTTAATTTAATGAGAGGCCAAACTAAAAATACCACAAACTATTGTAAAATAGATGTTATGGTCTCCAAATTAACGGGCTATGATAACTGCTTTGCATCCCCATTAACAGAGAAGTTACTCCAAAGAGAAAAAGAATTCTGAAGAACTCTAACCTTGATAATCTGGAAGATCAACCTCGTTTAATTTTTAGATTCTCTCCATCTATAGATTCAGGTATGCTTCATAATCAATAATTTTATTCTATTCAATTGATATGAGATATTATAAGGAAAAAGAATGGATTTAATAATGATCATAAAATTGAGAAATTGTCTTTAATTTGGATAGATCAAGAAAATTAAATCTATTTTTCCATCGTTGCAAACAAATTTATAACTTAAGGCCATAATCATGAATTTAAAGGGTTTAAAATAATGAATGTGTTGACGGTAAAATCTGATTCGTACGGAGGACCTAAATTTCAGCCAACGGGAATAATCCGGTGAACCCTAAACTACACCCTAGTGTGAAAAATGGAGAAAGAAGAAGAAGAACACGATATTTTTTAACGTGGTAGAGTCAAATTCGGGAGGTACCGGACCCTACGTCCACGGTGATTTTATTTATTAATGAAAGTTGCAGGATACAAGTATTTATACATGGCTCCCCCATTTTGACAGAGTTCTGGCATACTTTTCCGAAGAGCTCCATTTTACAATGGCCTATCCCCTTATTTATAGAAGCAGGGGGTGAAATACAATTTAATAAATTATATTTTTGTTACATCACATAATAAATGTAAATGACATATTAGGTTCCTACAAGTCGGCTTCTGCAAGTTTACTTTCTGTGGGTGTGCCCCTTGAGTTGACGTTTGTTGGGAGGTACTAGAGCTCTCCTATGAGGTTAAGAGTTGGAAGCTAGCTAAGGCAGAGAGCTAGCTGAGGCAGCGAGCTAACTGAGGCAAAGAGCTAGCTGAGGCAGCGAGCTAAGAGCTAGCTGAGCAATCTAGATGACTTAGACCCTTCTAACTGCACTTGGCCTTTTGTCAGCCCACCTAAATAATGTATACAACAGCATGCAACCAAAATTACATTACAAGATCAAAAGCCCCAATTTGTCTGAATCCACAAACCTTAGGTTTAATTCTTTTGATCTGAAATTATCCTAAAGAATTAATTATGGGTGACTCTGATACCAATTGATGAACTTAATTTCTCTGATCTATTCAGATTAAATACAATTTCTCAATTTTATGATTATTATTAAATCCCTTCTTTTCTTTTATAATATCCCATATCAATTCAATGGAATAAAATTACTGATTATAAAATGTACCTGAATCCATAGATAGAGAAAATCTCAAAATTAAATGAGGTTGATCTTCAAGATTATCCAAGTTAAAGTTCTTCAAAGTTCTTTTTCTCTCTGGAGTCACTTCTCTATTAATGGGGATGCAAAACAATTATCGTAGCTCGTTAATTTGGGGACCATAACCCCTATTTTATAATAATTTGTGATATTTTTAATTTAGTCTCTTATCAAATTAAAAATATCACTCTGATAATGTTGACGTCAAAATTTGGTTAATATAAAAGACCAAACTCCAGCCAATAGAAAGTGATTCGATGAACCCCTACTTGCAACCTGGTGTAAAAGTCTGGAGAAGAAGAAGAAGAAAACACAGTAGGCAGCATAGTTTTTTAACGTGA
This sequence comes from Saraca asoca, assembly GCA_026873985.1. Taxonomy (NCBI): domain Eukaryota; kingdom Viridiplantae; phylum Streptophyta; class Magnoliopsida; order Fabales; family Fabaceae; genus Saraca; species Saraca asoca. The sequence continues at coordinate 11,211 of JANHAO010025611.1, forward strand.
TTCGGCCATAGTCCTTCTTTGGACCCCTACGTCCACGACGATATTTTTATTGCTGGAAGAAGCTTGCAGTATACATAGTTTTACAGGAGCTTCT